>JAINUT010001478.1:0-86431 GCA_020205555.1 Panax stipuleanatus | reverse complement strand
GATTAATGAAGCCAACGTTGCCAATGCATCAGCAAAGTCATTTCGACCCCGAGGAATATAAACGAAGGTAATGTCTTCGAATTCCTGGGATATTTTGAGGACCTGCCGATGATAGGACAGCAAATGCAGTTCTTTGGTGAGAGACGCGCCGGTGGTTTGTCTGATAACCAGCTCAAAATCTCTGAAGACGAGTAGGTGTTTTATAGACATGGATTAGGCTAGCTTCAACCCCATTATACAGCCTTCATACTCAGTCGTGTTGTTAGTGTTGCCAATTAAAGTTTGGTAGCCACAGGATACTGCTTTACTGCACTAGAGATGAGGCCTGCCCCAGCTCTGGCACCTTCTATGTTTATCGCTCCGTCGAAATACATTTTCCATGGTTTGACTGTATTCTCTGACTGGAGTTGTTGAATTGTCATGATCCCATCATCTGGGAAATATGTCTCCAAGGGCTCGAACCCTCCTGAAGGTGCTTCAGCTAATTGATCTGCAATGCCTCGACCCTTGATTGACTTCTGAGTCACGTAGACAATGTCGAACTACTGTATGATCAACTGCCATTTGGACAGTCGGCAATTTAGCATTGGTTTGTTGAATACGTATTTGAGTGGATCTATGCAGGATATAAGATAGGTCGTATGCCCATACAAATAGTGTTGCAACCTCGTGGCAGCCCATGCTAACGCACAACATGTCTTTTCGATCAGGGTGTACTTCTGTTCGCCACTGCTGAACCTTTTGCTGATGTAGTAGATAGCTCTTTCTTTACTACTATCATCTTTCTGTCCTAACATGCAGCCCATTGTGTTGTTATTGACGGACAGGTACATGAATAAGGGAACTCTATCCCTTGGGGGTACCAAAATAGGTGTTTCAGTCAGCTGCTTCTTGATGGTAAGGAAGGATTGTTGACACTCCTAATCCATTTGGTGGAGGAATTCTTCCTTAACAGCTTGAAAATGGGTTCACAGGTTGCTGTGAGTTGGTAAATGAATCAGCTTATGAAGTTGATCCTTCCCAGGAATCCCTGTATCTTCTTCTCTGTACGAGGTACGGCATTTCAGTAATGGCTTTGATCTTGGCAGGGTCGAGCTCGATGCCCCAATTGCTCACCAAAAATCCTAGCAGCTTGCCTGCTTTGACGCCAAAAGCACATTTAGCGGGATTGAGCTTGAGGTTATACTTACGTAACCTATTGAACAGCTTCCTGAGATGGTCAATGTGATTATCCTCCCTCCGGGATTTGATGATGATGTCTTCCACATAAACTTCAATCTCTTTGTGCATCATGTCATGAAGAGGGCCATCATGGCTCTCTGATACGTGGCTTCGGCATTGATAAGGCCGAAGGATAGTCGTCTATAGCAGAAGGTTCCTTAGGGAGTGATAAAGCTATTTTCCTCCCGATCCTCTTCAGCAACATGATTTGATGATAACCAGCAAAGCAATCCATGAAGGGAATACATGCCATACTGCGCAGTATTGTCAATCAGGATGTGGATGAAAGGTACCGAGAATTATCCTTGAGCAGGCTTTGTTCAAATCCCGGTAATCGACGCAAACTCATACCTTCCCTCCTGGTTTAGGCACGGGAACTATATTTGACAGCCATTCTGGGTATGTTGATACCATGATGATTCCCGACTTTGAATTGTTTAACAATTTCTTCTTTGACTTTCAGACTCTATTCAGGTTTCAATCGCCTAAGCTTTTGCTTGACTGGTTTGAATCCATCTTTTATGGGCCTTCGATGGATGAAAATATCAGTGGATAAGCCAATCATATCTTCATGTGACAATGCAAATACATCTTGGTACTATTTTAGGAGTTTGATCAGGTCGGCTTTTTGATTGGTTGTGAGGTCTAAACCTATTTGGATTTCTTTGATTTTTTTGGAGGTTCCTATGTTGATGGTGGTGGTTTGTTGGAGGTTTGGTTTAGGTTTGTCTTTGACCCATTCTTTGATCTCTTTGGGCACCTCATAGTCATCTTCCTCCTCTTGATCAATATCCATCAAGTCGAAGTTCAGTTCTACATCCAAGTCGTAGTCATTTTAACAGGTTGGCATCTCATCAGCAGAGACACACACATCCAATGCTTGGGTCTTGAAAACAAAAATGCTTTCATTAATATATACAACTGCTTAAACATCCGTCTTATCTTGGATGATGACTGAGACCTCCTTTATAATAGGGCCAGGGGTCTTCTTTGAACTTTTCCCTTTTCCCTTCTTGATGCGAGGAATTTGAACTTGATCCTCATCGTCGCTGTCTGGGAGTTCTTCATTCATGCCCTCGTAGTTGATAATGACCCTCATGTTAGTGAATGGGTCTCGTAATTCGTACATGATCTTTTCTTTCCCCTTTTCGCTGTCTGCCTCAGGCTTGAGGGCTTTTCTTTCATGTACAGGTATGATTGAAGGGAACAGCATAGCTGATACCACAGTCGGGATTTTCCTCGTAGGTTTCACCCATCCGACATTTGTGAGGTTTGGCAGTAGAATTGTGGAGGCATGAGACTTGGGATGTTTATGTGGGTTCCGGCGGCTTGACCCGGATGAATATCCCAATCCTGCTCTCCTATTCTAACTTGGGATTTGGACTGACATCTTGATACCTTGCTTATCCTTTCCCAACCCTTCTCCAGGGTGGAAGCCCGAAGATACCATTTCTTGCCCTACTGTCATTACTTCGATGGAGACTTTAAGCTTTAGGGCTGGTTCCCCGATAGGTAGATACTGAGTATCGCTCACCTCTAGAGCTTGGAAATTGGCAGGTTCAATCCGCGCATCTAGGCTAATCACTGGCATATCCTCATGTATATAGGTAGGGTATTCTGGTTTGGCATTCACTGTGATGAGGCTGCCGTTGATAATGTACTTGAGTTGTTGATGGAGGGTGGATGGCACTGCCCCTGCCATGTGGATCCAGGGTCTGCTCATTAATAAGTTATATCCGGTGGCGATGTTGAGCACCTGGAAAGATACGTAGAAAGTGTGTGGGCCAATCTCTAGAGGTAGCTCTATTTCCCCCATAGCCTGCCGGCGAGATCCATCGAAGGCCCGGATGACCATATACTGGTTTTGATCCAATTCGAATTAATCTTCATCTTCTCTAAAGTATTGTATGGACAAATGTTGAGGGATGATCCTCCATTGATGAGCACACCTCCGATCACATATCCGGAGGACATTACAGCTATATGTAGGGACTTGTGGTGGCCCGTTCCCTCTATCGGGATATCATCATCAGTGAAAGATATCACATTGCTGTTGAAGATGTGCTCTATCACGTGACGGAATTTCTCGGTGTCTACTATATGCGGAAAATGAGCTTCTTCTAGTATTTTCACTAGAATGTTGCGATGGTCCTCTGAGGATAGGACCAAGTCGAGGATGGACATTTGTTTGGGTGCGTCCTCCAAGCTTTGCACTATTTTGATTTCATTGTGTCCCATTTTTTTGAGGAACTCTTTGATTTTCTCTTCATCCACATTCTCTTTTACTTTGATGACCGGTTTGATTACCCGCTGAGGCAGGTATAAGGGATTATCCTTTGACAGGATGGTAACGTTGTTTGAAGTGGAGACTTCATTGTCCTCGTAGTTCCATGGGACACACTTCAGACTGGTGATTGGATACTGAGGTCTGAAGGGAAAGATTAGAGGCTGAGGTACAGCCACCTTCATAGAATCTGGTAGTTCTTGAACCTCTTTCTCGGTCAGTACTAAGGGTTTGAGAGTCGACTCCCCATCGCAGGATATAACAGCCACTGTGTTCTGGTTCCATACAGTGGGGATCCAGAGAGTGTTATTGTCTGGGAGATCGAGGATTAGATTTCCCCTTATTAGGTCCCCATTTTCAGTCATGTCTTGAATCAAGTTACGAAGTGCCCAACAATCTTCAGTATCATGGCCAGGTGAATTTGACTGGTACAGACATATTTGGTCAGGTTTGAATTTGCTGGCTCGAGGGTTCAATGGAGGTAACTTGTCTGTAACCATTCCTTCATTGATTAGCATTTGAAGGATTTCTTCCATTGATTGATTTAGGTTGGTGAAGTTCCTTTGAAATAGGAATTTCCCATCTTCTCGGAGATTCTCGTCTTTGGCCACCCTATTGGCCCAAAGATCATTCTCATTAGACTGGTATTGACTTCTCGGGGAAGTGATCTCTGGTGTGGGTGGACGATCGATAATGGACTGGTTGAGTTGTTTCACCATATTCCTGGTGAGCTGATGCTGGTAAACAACTAGTTCTGCTAACTGCTCGATCTGCTCCTTGATAGATTTGATCTCCTACTCTATCAGGAACCGCCTTTCAAAAACTTCCCAACTATCTAGGTTGGTGTTGTTAGATTGAATTAATTCTCCCACATAACGGAGGTAATTGGATCCTTCTCCATTTATGGCGCTGATCATGTTGACATTCTCCTCTTTATGATGTGGCAGAGGATTGTCCTGCACATGGGGTTGCTCAGGCTTTGTGACCACAGTCTCTCCGCTGTCAATCAAGTCTTGTATTTTATGCTTGAGAGACCAACAGTCTTAGGTGTCATGGCCTGGAGCTCCAGAGTGATAAGCACACTTCTTGTTTGGGTCGAAATTCCGACCATTAGTGTTGGTTGGTGGAAGGAGTTGGACAATCTTCTTATGGGCTGTCAGAAGTTTGAATACGTTTTTAAGTGAATCCCCGAGAGGGGTGAAGGTTCTTCGACGCCTAACCTTCATATTTTTCTGGAGTGGAGGGTTTGGAGGCGGTGCTGGATTTTGAAAAGGGGTATAATTCCTCCTTTGAATGGGCATACTGTTTAACTCGCCCCTTGGATTTTGTCCTTGTAAGACTAAGGACACTTCCTCGTCTTTCTTTTTGTGCACCCTCTAGGGATTACTCCCGTAATTTTTGGACTAGATATGCTCAGCGACAGCTTCGAGGGTGGTTAGATCTTTTATCTTCCCGAATTTGAGCCCTAATTCGGCCATTTTACCATGTTTGATCATTTCAAAGAATGGTTTTCCTATGCCTGCTAGGACCCTCTCATAATAAGGAGCTTCTTGGATGTCGATGAAGGTCATGACTTTCAAATTCACTCATGGTTTGGGTGACTTGTGCTGCGACCCGTCTCCATCGCTAGGCATATTCTCTGAATGATTCAGTGTTATTCTTCCTGATCTTGGTAATTTGGTATCTGTCTGGAGCCAGCTGCGATTGGAAGCTGTATTGACCGAGGAAAGCGTCGGCCAGTTCTTCCCAACTGTGGGTTTTGGAGTTGTCCAGACGGGCGTACCATGCTCTCGCCTCTTCGGTTAGATTCTTCTGAAATAGCTGCATTCGAAGCTTCTTGTCCTCTGCATAGGATCCGAGTTCTCCAATGAATACTTTTAAGTGTGTGTAAGGATCTCCCATTCCATTATACTTCTCGAAGTCAGGAGTCTTAAATTTTTTTGGATAACGAGCCCCGGGGATATACAGAGGTCGGAGGAATTGACACTACCGAATGCCCCAATCCCTTTGATTGATTGGAGAGCTTCCTTCGTTTGTTGTACTTTCTTTATAATGTCACCAGCTTCCTGTTCTTTGACGAGGGGGGTGATTTCAGTGGTTTTGTTGGTCGTGTCCGGGTTTTATGGTCCAAGAATCTGAGTTTCGGCCTTTTCAGTCTCTTAACCGCCAGCACTACCACCAGATGCTCTTGGTTCTGTGTGGGCTTGAGATTGTTTCCCTCTAAGGGCCTTGCTTTGTTCTCGTAGAAAACCGACTAACTCGGCTATCTGATTTTTCAGTCCTTCGAACTCTTCTCGGGATACCGGGGCGGATTTTGCTTGAGCACTAGAAGCTATGTCCGTGGATGGACTGGTTGCTTCAGATTTAGACCTAGTGACAGGACCAATTTTTACCTACAACAAAACGTAGGCGTGTCAGTTTCCTGATGTAGATAAGGACAGAATGCATGATGTGTTTTCTAGATTTGATCCTGCAAAATTGAGGTTAGTTGTTTTGATGATAGGATGACATGGTATTTTAACAGGGAAAGTAAATCTTTCATTATGATATTTACATGGTGCTCCTCGGTAATTGGAGGCTTAACATGGAATTGAAAGAGGAAGGCATGAAGAAGCTTCCCTTCGAATTTAGTTAATCAGAGGCTAACCTATCTTAGGTTACTCTCGCGGCTTTGTGTTCTACATGAAGGTTCCCAGATCATCGCAATCTACTAGAGGGGAAATTAATCATATCGTTCAACTGGAGCGAATCTGGGTGGTGCATTTTCATGAGCCACGGAGACTTAGCTGTCCCCAGAGACATTACTTATCACCGACCGGGTTTTCCTCCTTGTGAGAGGGACACACAACATACATTCACATACATTGTGCCTTACTGTTGTGCATATGATGACATGGGTGCGAAGCACTAAATATGGGTATGAAGCACTAAAAAGCAGGAAACCATTCATTTACATTCATTCAATGTAAAGATGCAGCATTCACTCCTTCATTGACTGTGGAGACGCAAAATTTCACGTATTCAATAGTTTTAAAAGGGAAATATTTGAAAAGATTTGGAAGTGGCCAAAGCCCTCTACTGTCCCCAGCAGAGTCACCACCTGTCGACATTGGTTTAAAAAAATCCACGGGTCAGATTCTGTCGTCTTGAAGTACGTGCACTTTGGACAACACGCAGTCGAAGTCAAAACTTTCTAACTTTTGATTAGAGCATCCGTTTGAGGCGTGCGATACCTTTTTGGAAAGCCCTCGCCGAGAGTGTCGCAATGATATGGGATAAAACATTTTTCGGGTCCTAGAAGATGGGTTCATAACCAGGTCTTCGATTCCCCACAGTTTGTCCGTTGAGCTGTCTTGCGTCGTTTGCACTCGGGATCGTTGTTATGGTTCATTCTAACTTCAATGCCATCAATTCAGCTTTAGTTTGACCGAATTGACTGAGAGTTGATAAAATGACCATTTTTCCCCTCCTGGGGTGGTCCTTGGTGGATCTGGCTTCCCAGGGTCATCTCTAGGGCTGAATTGCACTTCCCGAACTGACGTCGGGGCTGATTTGTACTTCCCGGGCTGAGACTGGGGATGACTTGACACGTCTTAGGTTGTTGTCAAGGTTGACCTGTACCTCCCAGGTTGATGCCGGATCTGACTTGACGGTCCGATATTGAGATCGGGGTTGATCGGTACCTACCGAGTTGATGTCGGGGCTGATTTGTATCTCTCGGATTGCAGCCGAGGCTGATTTGAAGGCCTGATATTGAGATCGGGGTTTGACTTGATGGCCCGATTGGAGATCAGGGTTGATTTGATAGCCCGATATTGAGATCGGAGTTGATCTGACGGTCCGATTGGAGATCGGAGCTGGATTGATGGTCCGATTGGATATCGGAGCTGGATTGATGGTCAGATTGGAGATCGAAACTGGATTGAAGGTCGATTGAAGATCGGAGCTGGATAGACGATCTGATTGGAGATCGGAGCTGGATAGACGGTCTGATTGGAGATCGGAGCTGGATTGATGGTTCGATTATAGGTCGGAACTGATTTGATCGTCCGATCAGAGATCAGAGCTGGATATACGGTCCGATTGAAGATCGAAGCTGGATGGACGGTTCAATTGAAGATCAGAGCTAGATAGATGATCCGATTGGAGATCGGAGCTGGATTGGTGGTCCGATTGGAGATCGGAGCTGGATTGAAGGTCCGATTGGAGATCGGAGCTGGATAGGCGGTTCGATTGGAGATTATAGCTGGATTGAAGGTCCGATTGGAGATCGGGGCTGGATTGACGGTCCAATTCGAGATCGGAGCTGGATTGACGGTCTGATTGGAGATCGAAACTGGATTGAAGGTCCGACTGGAGATCGGAGCTGGATTGACGGTCTGATTGGAGATCGGAGCTGGATTGATAGTCCAATTGGAGATCGAAGCTGGATTTATGGTTCGATTGGAGATCGGAGCTAGATTGAAGGTTCGATTAGAGATCGGAGCTGGATTGACGGTTCGATTGGAGATCAAAGCTGGATTGACGGTCCGATTGGAGATCAGAGCTGGATTGACGGTCCGTTTGGAGATCGGAGCTGGATTGACGGTCCGATTGGAGATCAGAGCTGGATGGACCGTTCGATTGGAGATCAAAGCTGGACAAATAGTTCGATTAGAGATCAGAGCTGGATAGATGGTTCGATTGGAGATCGGAGCTGGACAAACAGTTCGATTGGAGATTGGAGCTGGATAGTCGGTTTGATTGGAGATTGGAGCTGGATAGACGGTCCGATTGGAGATCGGAGCTGGATGGATTGTCCGATTAGAGATCGGAGCTGAATAGATGGTTAGATTATAGATCGGAGCTGTATAGACGGTCCGATTGGTGATCGAATTTGACTAGAGTACCGACATTGGTGATCAAATTTGACTGGAGTACCGATATTAGTGATCGAATTTGACTGGAGTACCGATATTAGTGATCGGATTTAACTGGAGTACCAATATTGGTGATCGAATTTAGGTTTACCGGCATTGGTGGTCAGATTTGACTTTGTCGGCATTAATTGCCAGATTTGGATTGGAAGCCTGGTATCGGTATCGGGATTGGCTTGATTGACGGTTTTGTCATCCCACAGTGTTCGTATTGGGGTAAGGAATATTTCGAGTGTCTATAGTCACTTAATTAAAATTTTCATTTATTAATTATGTCAACTCATTAAATCTCTAATTAATTATTAAATTAATTAAAATAACATTATGCTTATTAAATAATTTATTTAATCAAATAAGCTCAATTAAACACATACTTTGAATAATAAAATTCTCCACATTAATTTGATCAATGTAACACATATAATTAAATTAATCTACCACAAATTCATCAATTAATTATTTAACCCAATAATTAAATCATCGAAAAAATATTTATTTAATTCAATAAATATTTAAATCATATTACAAAAACTCGTTCGTCACAATCCTAAGCAAGCAAAATACAAAGAGAGAAAAGAGAGAGAGGGGTTCAAATTTTTGAGGAGAAAGAAAGGAGTGTGCTAGCTTGATTAATATACCCTAAGTTCATATCTTACTTTGGTAGATCAAGGAAGGTTTCTACTAGAACAAAGTATAACCTAAATCTTTATCGTCTTCTTCTATTTGGTGTTATAGCAAGATTTGATGGGGTTATGAATTAATACCCAAGATACCCTAGTTCTACATATCATCATGTATGAAACTAAGTATCTTGAGTGTTAGATCAAAGGTTTAGAGGAAGAAAATGGGCATATGTTCTCCTAGGGGTGAAACCCTAGTTTTTCTTTCACAAAATCTTGTGTAACCCAAGTTTTACAACTTGGATTTGTGATCCGTCGAAGATGGGTGCTAGATACATTAGTTAGCTAGTAACCCAAGTGGTAGAACACAAATCCAACTATTTTTGAAGCCTTGGGGGCAGTTTTCCCAAAACAGTCCAGATATAGAACTTAAAGCTTTAAAACCCTAAAAGTCCACTGACTCATTTTTCCTAAGGCAGTTTCGGCCAGTTCTGAATCTTTTAAAATCTGGGAAAAATCACAGAGGTACCTTAAGAAGTTATATACTTTTAGGAAAAAAAACAGACACGTTTTGATGTGTAGTTTGTGTGTAATGGCTTTTACCGTGAAGGACTCCTAAATATTCTTACCCGGATTCCTCACTGTTTATACCTTGGAAAAATTGGAAATTTATACAGTATGTTTTTATATGTTATGGAAGTGTACCCTGAACATTTCAAAATTTTCTGGGCAAAACTCAATTTATTAAAAATGTAACAAGATCCGGGTGTTTTAGGCACTTTAAATATAGTAAATTACTTTCTAAAATTCCAGGAAAATTTATGAATTATTGTTGGATCATATACTGTCCAGATCCAGAAGATAATAATTTTCAAAACCTATTTGCTATTTTTCATAATAATGTTATAGTTATGGTTAAAAGAAAATAAATGGTTAAATGATTTCATAAATGAGGAAAATAGGATGTTAAACCTTAGGTACTCCTATTATAGTGTAATCTGACTTATGTGAGGTATTTTGGTAATTTATTATGATAAATAATATTTATGAGCTTTTATGGGTATTAAATAAGTTGTTTAATAAAGGATAAAATAATTAAAATAAATTATTTATTTGCCTAATAACTTATTAAAATGTTATTATGATATTTGTAATATAAGAATCTGATATTTTTAAGTAAATAAAAATATTAAGATTTAAAACTTTATTGAAATATTATTGAATGGTTAATAATATTTGATTTAAGCATTAATAAATGATTAAAATATTATTAAATGACTAATATTATTAGATTAAAATATTATTAATAATATTAGATTAAAATATTATTAAAAAATTAATAATATTAGATTAAAGTATTATTAGATGATTAAAATATTATTAATTAAATAATAATATTCAAAATTAAATAAAATGTTATTAATGTAATAACATTTGTAAAGGAATAAAATATTATTAAATAATTAATAATATTAGTAAATAAATAAAATATTATTAAAATGTTAATAATATTAGTAAATAGATAAGTATTATTAATTAATTAATAATACTAAAGAATAAGTAAGGTATTATTAAAGTAATAATATTAATGCACGATTAAAATATTATTAAGAGAATTCATAATATTAGTAAAGTATTAAAATATTCTTTAGATGTTAATAATATTAGTAAGCGAATAAAAGTGTTATTAGTGGACTAATAATACTAAGAGGTGAATTAAATATTATCAAGATTAATAATATTTAGTGAATTAAAGGTAGTTGTTATTTAATAGTAATATTATCGAGACATGATAATATTTCTAAGAACTAAATGTAATATGTAATATCTATGTGATTACATAATATAATGTTATGCTATGGTTAATTGAAAGATTAACTATAGGTCTCTCAAAGGAAGATAATTAAACTGTCTAGCGGATAGAATTTAATTGCATAACAGTAGCCTACAAACGAGGCAAGTTCCCTAACTCAAACTCGAGTTATTATTTTCGAAGCATGTTAGTGAATAATTATTGTTGAATATTCACATCTATACTGATTATTGAGATTCGCACTTTGTGCAATTAAATTCCTGTTCTATTATTATTGAAGTGTGAATTAAATTAAAGTTCTTTTCATTCATGAACTGTTTATGAGATAGATCTATGCTAATTGTATCAGCTAGATCAAGCATGTCTAAATTTGCTAAATCAAATGTATTTTAAAAGCTGTTCTTATTAAATTGATATGGCAAGAACTCTTGGCTGAGAAAAGGACGAATTTGATTAAGGCATGATATCAATGTCGGATTATTAAGTGTTTATGCATAAATCACGGGGTATGAAAGGCTGATCCCCTTGATTACCAAAACTTATTAAAAGGTCCAGTTTAAATGCTGAGAACCTTGGCAAATGTTTCTGGTTATTTTAAACCACTCAGTACCTGTTATTCAATTATTCGAATATTCAACTGTTTACTATTAATTCATGTTCCTTCACAATTTTATACTGTTGTTGAATATTGAAAGCGAAACTTCTTTTTAATCATGATATATCTCCCTTGTGTATAAACTTGCTAAGCAAATTAGTTGCGTACCCTTGCTATATCATGACATTTATTTCAGTTAAGGCAGAAACGTCCAATGGGGACAAAGGAAAAGGGAAGGTGCAAGAGTAGATATTTGAGAAGGCTTATGTACTAGTTTATTTTAAATGCTATTTGATTATGTAAACTCTATATAGTATTAAGAGTACATTTTAAGTTAAGGTTAAAGAACCTTGGGACTATAATTGTAAGACTTTATTATTATTATGATAAACAATGTATGTTTATTCTTCCACATTAGTTAGAAAGTATGTTTGTTGTTGAGTATCGTGAACACCGAATTCGAGGTTAGGAAACTCGAATTTGGGGGTGTCACAGGTTGGTATCAAAGCTGTAGGTTATAAACATTAGAATGCGAAACCTAAGTTATAACCTTAGTAGAAAACTCATATAGAGTATGTAGGTGATGTGTTGTGGAGATCCATCGGGTTTTAGTTGTACTAAATAAAATATCCTTTCATTTTATCAATGAATATATTTTATTATGGTACTGATGTTGTTTTGATTGTTTATTGTGGTCATAGGATGGCTGACGAGAGTCAAGATAGCTATTCAGTGAACCAGGAGCCGATGGACTCTAGTGAGGAGCCCATAGAGCATGAGGTGATAGGAGATTTGCTGGTGAGGAACGTCGAGCTAGAGGTTAGGGATGGGGAAGTGGAGGTGCAGAACCACACCCTCCAGATTTCTGAGCAGCAGTACAAGGACGCTGCTTACCAGGCCCAGGCTGAGTTAGCCGAGTTGCGAGGGAGGTTGGAGTAGAGAGAACTACAGCTAGGAAAGTGGAGGGATGAGGTGGGAGCTAAAGATGTGAAGATATATACTTTGGAGCGAGCTTTAGACATCACCTTTATGCTGTTCGAGGCCAAATGGATGGAGCTGCCCTCCAGCAGCGAGAGCAGGCGTTGATTTGTATTCATATTCGATATAGTCCCACTTTTTGTTTCTAATAGGGACAGTTTAGTTGTTGTAAATCCTTATGCTTTGCTGTATGCATAGAATGGCAGCTAGACCCCAAATTTTGTTTTAATAGAGGGGTAGATGGTAGTGAATCCTCACTTTTTGTCCATTAGAGGATAGTTGGTAGTGGACAGTTTATGCCTTGAGCGTTTATTGTAGTATGCCAAATGTTGAGTCGGTCTGTATTAAAACATTGATAAATAAATATAAATGCATTATTATGATATGTGTTTGAGAATTTATATAGTAAATTGTCTACTTAATGTTATGAAAATTCAGTAAACTAAATCGGTATTTTTTTAGCAAACTTAACCCAATAATCGAGGAAGCAGAATTCCAAAGTTTGGTAATCTAAAACTCTCACATGATGATCATCTGATTGTTCGAATGCAGTATTGTATTACATGCTAAATACTTATATGATAATAAAACCTGAGTAACGCGTTAGAACTTGGTTTAACTAGATAATGCCGCCCAGACGAGTACTACAAAACCAAGAGATCGAAGAGTCGGTTAATAATGCAGAGGGAGCTCAACCAAACCCAATGCAAGACTTTATTAACATGATGGCAGAAGCTATGAGGAATCAAACACCAACCACAGGAAACTAGACCGGAAACCAATTAGCCAATTTTAAAGACTTCAAGGCAGTAGAACCGCCGGAGTTTAGGGGAACAGCAGACCCGATAGAGGCCCAGACGTGGATAAAGGAGATTAAAAAGGCCTTTGTTATTGCTAGAGTTGCTGAGGAGAAGAAGATAATTTTTGCTACCTACTTAATGAAATGTGAGGCTAACTTTTGGTGGGAAGCCAACCAGAGCAAAGCCGAAACTGGAATCGTGACGTGGGAAGCATTCAAAACGTTGTTTTTCGAGAACTATTTCCCTGAGAGTACGCAGGAGAGAATGGAAATCAAGTTTTTGGAGCTGAAACAGGAAAATATGTCAGTGTCGGAGTACGCTGCAAAATTCAATGAATTGGCCAGATTCGCTCCACATCAGGTGGAAACTGAGGTGAGGAAGGTAAGAAGATTTGAAAATGGGTTAAAGCCATGGATCTATAGCAAGGTAGCGGTTTTACAAATTGCATCGTTCTCAACTTTGTTGGAGAAAGCTCTCATTGCTGAAGGTGGGAGTGAAGCGATTTCAAAATATAATCGTGAAAAGAACAAGAAGATGGTAGAAGGAGGAAATTTGAATGGTAACAGTGGTGGCAACAATAACAAGAAGCGTAAATGGAGCAGTGGGGGTAACAATTCCAAAATTCAACAAGGGGGCATGCAGCAGAAGAAGCAGGTATGTGGGAATTGTGGAAAGGGTCACTCGGGAGAATGCATAAAAGAAAAAATGGTCTGTTATACCTGTGGACAAAAAGGGTATATTTCACCCAATTGTCCTAAGGCGAAGAAAGGAGGTTGTTTTAATTGTGGAGAAGCGGGACATCGGATCAAGGACTGTCCAAGGAAAAAAAGCACGGATGGAGGAAGCGGCAATAGGGGCAACAACACTAGGGCAACCAGTGGAGGACCAGCTCAGCCAAACAAGCCAACATCGAGGACCTTCAACATGACAGTGCAAGATGCCGTGGCGTCTAGAGAGGTGGTGTCAGGTATTATTCCGATCAACGATATAAATGCCTATGTGTTATTCGATTTGGGAGCTTCATGTTCTTTTGTATCTGATGAATTTGCTCAAAGATTAAATTTATCTCGTGAACTATTAGAACACCCAATGAATGTAGAAGTAGCGAACAAAGAAATTATCCCTATAGACTACATTAATAGGAATTGTTGTGCTGATTTGAGAGGGTTTAAGCTTAACATGGATTTGATACTGATTCGTCTAGGAGAATTTGATGTAATCCTCGGGATGGATTGGTTATCGAGTCACGGAGCGGTCATTGACTGTAAGAAAAAGTGCGTACACCTGAAGACTCTGAATAAGTCGAAGGTGGTATTTCATGGTAGTAAATTGCCGAGACAATCTTGTTGTCTGACGGCGATGCAAGCAAAGAGGTTGCTTAGGAAGGGTTACATAGGTTATTTGGCTCACGTTGTGGATACTCGCAGAGTCGAGGGTGAACTGGGTCAGATACCTATTGTAAGGGAATTGGTTGATGTCTTCCCAGATGAGATTTCGGGATTGCCACTGGATAGAGAGGTAGAGTTTGTTATTGATTTGGCACCAGGGACAGCACCGGTATCCAAAGCGCTACATCGTATGGCTCCGGTAGAAATGAAAGAACTGATGGTTCAATTACAAGAGTTGTTAGATAGGGGATACATTTGACCAAGCTTATCACCTTGGGGAGCGCCAATTTTATTCGAAAAGAAGAATGATGGGTCATTAAGGCTTTGTATCGACTACCGAGAGTTGAACAAAGTTACAATAAAGAACAAGTACCCGTTGCCCAGGATTGACGATTTATTTGATCAGTTAAAGGGGCGAAGTACTTTTCAAAGTTCGATTTGAGGACCGGTTATCACCAATTGAAGGTGAGATAGGAAGACATTCCGAAGACGGCCTTTAGAACTCTGTATGGACACTTTGAGTTTCTGGCAATGTTATTTGGATTGACTAATGCGCCAGCAGCATTCATGGATTTGATGAACAGAGTGTTCAAGCAGTATTTGGATATGTTTGTTGTCGTATTCATCGATGACATTTTGGTGTATTTAGAGACAGAGGAAGAGCACGTTGAACATCTAAGAATATTGTTAGAGACGTTAAGGAGAGAGAAGTTTTATGGAAAAATCTCTAAGTGTTTATTTTAGTTGCAGAGAGTGTAGTTTTTGGGTCACGTTATCGGCAAGAATTGAGTTTCGGTGGATCCGGCAAAAGTAGAAGAGATTATCAACTGGGAGCAACCGAAGACCCCGACAGAGATCAGGAGTTTCTTGGGATTAGCAGGATACTATCAGAGATTCATCCAGGATTTTTCAAAGATAGCATCGCCATTGACCAACCTTATTAGAAAGACGGTGAAGTTCGTTTGGACGGAGAAATATGAGGAGGGTTTCATGGTGTTGAAGAAGAGTCTCAGTCAAGCACCTGTGTTGGCTTTACTAGACGACACGGGAGGATTTGTAGTGTATAGTGATGCGTCACACAAGGGTCTTGGCTGTGTACTGATGCAGCACATCAAGGTCATTATGTACGCTTCACATCAGCTGAAGGACTATGAGAAAGGTTATCCGACTCATTACCTGGAGTTAGCAGCGGTAGTTTTTGCCTTGAAGCTTTGGAGGCATTATTTGTATGGCGAGAAGTGTGAGATATATACGGATCACAAAAGTCTGAAGTATATCTTCACATAGAAGGAGCTAAACATGAGGCAGTGCCGATTGCTAGAATTGATCAAAGATTATGATTATGAGATTCTGTACCATCCAGCCAAAGCAAATGTAGTGGCAGATGCCCTGAGCAGAAAAGGCAGAGAGAAGTTACTGAAATTGACCATTCAAGAGGAGTTAGTGAAAGATTTCGAACGACTGGAATTGGAAATCAAGTATCCGATGGAGACCGACAAAAAATTATTTACAATAGAAGCAAGCCCGACCTTATTAGATAAGGTTAAAGAGGCACAAGAGAAGGACAAAGATTGCGACAACATCAAAAAGCGATTAACTGAAGGCGACGAATTGAAATACAAGATTGATGGCACCGGACTGCTGAGATTCGAAGGACGAATTTGGATACCGTTAGTACCAAAACTAAGAGAGAAGATTTTGCAAGAAGCGCACAGTTCGAGGTACTCGATACACCCAGGAAGAATAAAGATGTAACAAGATTTTCTTCAACACTTTTGGTGGCCAAACATGAAGAGAGAGGTTGCGGAATGCGTCAGCAGATGTCTAACTTGTCAGAGAGTCAAGGCAGAGCATCGGCGACCGAGTGGATTACTACAACCGTTAGAAATTCCAAAATGGAAACGGGAGCACATCACGATGGATTTTGTGGTGGGACTTCCAGCAACGCAAAAAGGGTACGGGGCCATATGGGTGATTGTAGATCGTCTTACGAAGTTAGCTTACTTTTTGCCGATCAAGATCAGGTATAGTTTAGACCAGCTAGCCAAATTATATATCAAAGGAATTATCTCGAGATATGGAGTACCAGTATCTATTGTATCGGATAGAGATTCGCAATTCATGTAAAAGTTCAGGAAGAGTCTTCAAGAAAGAATGGGGACGCAGCTACGGGTGAGCACCGCGTATCATCCGCAAACCAATGGGCAAAGTGAGAGAACGATTCAAACACTTGAAGACATGCTCAGAGCTTGTGTGATGGACTTCAAGGGTAGCTGGGAGGATCATCTTCCATTAGTAGAGTTCATATACAACAATAGTTATCATGCCAGCATTGGAATGCCGTCGTACGAAGCACTATATGGGAGGAAATGCAGAACGCCCTTATGCTGGGATGAAGTTGGTGAACGCAGGCTGTTGGGACCAAAACTGGTGCAGCAGACAGTAGAGATCATCAAGGTGATAAGAGCCCAGCTGGTAGCAGCTTAAGATCGCCAGAAGAAGTATGCAGACTTACATCGCAAGAAGAGAGATTTTAAAGTGGGAAGGTATGCGTTTTTGAAAGTATCTCCTTGGAAAGGGAAGGTAAGATTTGGAAAGAAAGGTAAGTTGAGTCTGAGATTTATTGGACCATTTGAGATCTTGAGGAAGATAGGCGAAGTGGCGTACGAGGTAGCTCTACCTCCCGAACTGGAACATATTCAGAATGTGTTTCATGTGTCAGTGTTACGACCATATAAGCCTGACTACAATCACGTGATATCGTACGAACCAATTCAGGTCGAAAAAGATTTGTTGTACGAAGAAATTTTGGTACAAATTTTAGATAGAAAAGAGCAGAAGTTACGAAATAAGGTTATACATTATGTAAAAGTTCTTTGGAGGAACCACAATGCTGAAGAAGCTACGTGGGAACTTGAGGAAAAGATGAGGGAAAATTATCCACATCTTTTTGAGTAACCTTATGTGTAATTCCGGGGACAAAATTCTTATAAGGGGGGAGGATGTAATAACCAGGAATTTCAAGTCACTTTATATGTATATACATTATTGATATTTAAAACTTTGTGCTTTATAGTGATTTAATATGTGATAATATATGTGAAGTGGTGTATGGCTAAATAAATATATATATTATAGTTATGGATATATATATTTATAGATTTCATTAAAAAGGAAAGCTTCATAACCTAATTATACATTAGGTGAGAAAATTAAATAACCTAAGGGTTATGGTAATAATGAATAGTTAGTATTTAATATTTATACTAACTTAAGTGGATAATTTTATTATTGTAAGTGATTAATAATTTTAAACCTAATTATAGTAAACCTAATTAGGTTACAAGTTAAAGAGATATGTGTAAGTAATTAAATTTCATAAGATTTGAAATAGAAACCCTAAATAAATAATTAGGATAATGTATATTAAAATTGTTAAACTATGTTTATTACATAACCCAAAACAATTAAATGAGAAGCCCAAAAGAAATAAAATGCAAACCAATACTTAGCCCACATGATTAAGGGTATTTTAGACTTTTGATTAATCAAATTTGTGCATTAAAATAAAAGTAAAATGGAGGGGATAATGGGCAAGAGTGACCGCCCCTTTAGGCCTTTAAAGGCAACAAAATTATGCTAATCAAGTTCCTTAATTAGTAACTCTTACATCAAGTACAAGTGTGTCCATCTCCCATTGGTAGAAAATCTACTTAGCACCCTTAATGACATGATTAGGCTTAATTAGAAGAAATAAGGCAAAGCCTTTTATCCAAGGGACAACAAAGATATGGGGGATATTAGTTATGATCCTAGTTGTATCTAACTATATTGCAAGATAGATTTTTAAATCATTACATTTCATTTTCTATTCATTTTTCCTATTCTTCTTCTTCTATTTTACTCCCAAGCTAGCAAAATATAAAGAGAGAAAAGAGAGAGAGAGAGGGGTTCGGATTTTTGAGGAGAAAGAGAGGAGTGTGCTAGCTTGATTAATGCACCCTAAGTTCATAGCTTACTTTGGTAGATCAAGGAAGGTTGCTACTAGAACAAGGTATAACCTAAATCTTTATCTTGTTCTTCTATTTGGTGTTATAGCAAGATTTGATGAGGTTATGAACTAATACCCAAGATACCCTAGTTCTACATATCATCATGTATGAAACTAAGTATCTTGAGTGTTAGATCAAAGGTTTAGAGGAAGAAAATGAGCATATGTTCTCCTAGGGGTGAAATCCTAGTTTTTCTTCCACTAAATCTTGTGTAACCCAAGTTTTAAAACATGGATTTGTTATCCGTCAAAGGGGGTGCTAGATACATGAGTTATCTAGTAAACCCAAGTGGTAGACCACAAATCCAACAATTTTTGAAGCCTTGGGGGCTGTTTTCCCAAAATAGTCCAGATATAGAACTTAAAGCTTTAAACCCCTAAAAGTCCACTGACCCATTTTTTAAGGCTGTTTCGGCTAGTTTTGAATCTTTTAAAAATTTGGGAAAAATCACAGCAGTACCTTTAGAAGTTATCTACATGTAGGAAAAAGAACAGACACGTTTCGATGTGTAGTTTGTGTGTAATGGCTTTTACCGTGAAGGACTCCTAAATATTCTTACCCGGATTCCTCACTGTTTATACCTTGGAAAAATTGGAAATTTATACAGTATGTTTTTATATTTATGGGAGTGTACCCTGAACATTTCAAAATTTTCTGGGCAAAACTCAATTTATTAAAAATGTAACAAGATCCGGGTGTTTTAGGCACTTTAAATATAGTAAATTACTTTCTAAAATTCCAGGAAAATTTGTGAATTATTGTTGGATCATATACTGTCCAGATCCAGAAGATAATAATTTTCAAAACCTATTTGCTATTTTTCATAATAATGTTATAGTTATGGTTAAAAGAAAATAAATGGTTAAATGATTTCATAAATGAGGAAAATAGGATGTTAAACCTTAGAGACTCCTATTATAGTGTAATCTGACTTATGTGAGGTATTTTGGTAATTTATTATGATAAATAATACTTATGACCTTTTATGGGTATTAAATAAGTTATTTAATAAAGGATAAAATAATTAAAATAAATTATTTATTTGCCTAATAACTTATTAAAATGTTATTATGATATTTGTAATATAAGAATATGATATTTTTAAGTAAATAAAAATATTAAGATTTAAAACTTTATTGAAATATTATTGAATGGTTAATAATATTTGATTTAAGCATTAATAAATGATTAAAATATTATTAAATGGCTAATATTATTAGATTAAAATATTATTAATAATATTAGATTAAAATATTATTAAAAAATTAATAATATTAGATTAAAGTATTATTGGATGATTAAAATATTATTAAGTAAATAATAATATTCAAAATTAAATAAAATGTTATTAATGTAATAACATTAGTAAATGAATAAAATATTATTAAATAATTAATATTATTAGTAAATAAATAAAATATTATTAAAAGGTTAATAATATTAGTAAATGAATAAAGTCTTAATAATTGATTAAAAATACTAAAGAGTAAGTAAGGTATTATTAAAGTAATAATATTAATGCACGATTAAAATATTATTAAGAGAATTCATAATATTAGTAAAGTATTAAAATATTCTTTAGATGTTAATAATATTAGTAAGCGAATAAAAGTGTTATTAGTGGACTAATAATACTAAGAGGTGAATTAAATATTATCAAGATTAATAATATTAAGTGAATTAAAGGTAGTTGTTATTTAATAGTAATATTATCGAGACATGATAATATTTCTAAGAACTAAATATAATATGTAACATCTATGTGATTACATAATGTAATGTTATGCTATGGCTAATTGAAAGATTAACTAGAGGTCTCTCAAAAGAAGATAATTAAACTGCCTAGCGGATAGAATTTAATTGCGTAGCAGTAGCCTACAAACAAGGCACGTTCCCTAACTCAAACTCGAGTTATTATTTTCGAAGCATGTTAGTGAATAATTATTGTTGATTATTCACATCTATACTGATTATTGAGATTCGCACTTTGTGCAATTAAATTTCTGTTCTATTATTATTGAATTGTGAATTAAATTAAAGTTCTTTCATTCATGAACTATTTATGAGATAGATCTATGCTAATTATATCAGTTAGATGAAGCATGTCTAAATTTGTTAAATCAAATGTATTTTAAAAGCTATTCTTATTAAATTGATATGGTAAGAACTCTTGGCTGAGAAAAGGACGAATTTGATTAAGGCATGATATCAATGTTGGATTATTAAGTGTTTATGCATAAATCACGGGGTATGAAAGGCTGATTCCCTTGATTACCAAAACTTATTATAAGGTCCAGTTTAAATGCTGAGAATTTTGGCAAATGTTCCTAGTTATTTCAAACCACTCAGTACTTGTTATTCAATTATTCGAATATTCAACTGTTGACTATTAATTCATGTTCCTTCACAATTTTATACTGTTGTTGAATATTGAAAGCAAAACTTCTTTCTAATCATATCTCCCTTGTGTATAAACTTGCTAAGCAAATTAGTTGCTTACCTTTGCTATATCATGACATTTATTTCAGTTAAGGCAGAAACGTCCAAAAGGGACAAAGGAAAAGGGAAGGTTCAAGAGTAGATGTTTGAGAAGGCTTATGTACTAGTTTATTTTAAATGCTATTTGATTATGTAAACTCTTTATAGTATTAAGAGTATGTTTTAAGTTAAGGTTAAAGAACCTTGGGACTATGATTGTAAGATTTTATTACTATTACGATAAACAATGTATGTTTATTCTTCCGCATTAGTTAAAAAGTATGTTTGTTGTTGAGTATCGTGAACACCGAATTCGAGGTTAGGAAACCCGGATTTGGGGGTGTCACATACAGCATGTCAGAACTGTCATAGGACTGACAAATGTACAACATTGCAGAGCAAAGATTTCAAGATTATTTTTCACAATCTTCAAATTTAGATAGAAGATCAGATATTAGTTTGTTTAAACCACTAGATTGGAGATGTGACACCACTAACATGTGGTAGGTTAGACTACAGTCTGATGGGACTTGCCAGAGCCAAAAGTAACTCTAGTATCTACCCTGAAAAATCAACATTAGAGAACATCCTGGAGCAGAGCATTAAATACACCAACGGGAACTCATCGACGACAGGATTTTCAAAAGTCTATAAAAGGAGTACGATGATTCAAATCCAAATAAGAATCACCAAGCACAAAGCTGAAACTCTGCCAAAATACAAAAAGCTCTACTCTACGATCTTGAAGATCTCATTCAAGCTTCTAAGTACTAGAAAGGATCAAGCCTATTGCAAAGCTTAGCAACACCAACACTATCATCATTTCAGCGTGATTCGATTGTCTTAGTGACTTTTATCCAAGTCTAAGTTACTTGAAGAAGTCTAAGTGACCTGGTCTAAATGACTTGCTGAGACTAAGTGACTCAAAGAAATCTTAAGTGATTCAGTTGTAATAGATCTTAATGATCTGATCTTAGTGACCCTATCCTTAGTGCATTTCCTACTTATTGAAGTAGAAGAGTGGACTAGGAGTTATTTGTACTCCAAAACACTTAAACATCTTATGTCATTTACTTTATGTTCTTATACTCTGTCATATATGATAGACTCCACGTGTGACAAACAAGATTTTTGTAATTTATTTTGAATATTTATTGAATTAAATAAATATTTTTTGATGATTTAATTATTGAGTTAAATAATTAATTGATGAATTTGTGGTAGATTAATTTAATTATATGTGTCACATTAGTTAAATTAATGTGGTGAATTTTTATATTCAAAGTATGTATTTAATTGAGCTTATTTGATTAATATATTAATTAATAAGCATAATGTTATTCTAATTAATTTAATAATTAATTAGAGATTTATGATTAGACATAATTAATAAATAAGAATTTTAATTATGTGACTATGTGATTTAATGTAGATTTATGCTATTTTATTTAATTGATTTAAATAGCATTATTTGATTTAATTGGGTGTGACATTAATTAACTATATTATAATAAATTAATTAAAATAAATGAGAAGGGATTCCTTAAGCTAGCCAAACAAGGCCTTAAGGGGAGTTGGTCAGTTAACCCACTAAGGGACCAACTGACAACCACTCACCCATTATATATTATACGTATTATACTTATATACATATATACTATATCAATTCATATATTCATATCAGAGAGAATTTTGAGAGAAAAGATTGAGGAAGAAGAATTTGAGAAATTTATATCATCATCCTTGAATCATCTTCACCAACTAGCAAGGGTAAATTCAGTTATATTAAGTTTTAAGCTTTCTATTTTTACGTACTTTGAAGTTCTCTGTAATCGTCAATTTTGAATCATTGTTGGTTATATGGTTTTATATGGGTTAAATTATGTTTATAACATGTTTTATACCATGTATACATAAATCACAGTGATCAATTTTATGTAATTACGTCTTAATTAAGTTTTCAAAACTTCCATTAACGTACTTTGAAGTTTTCTGTAAAAGACTAAATTGATGACTTGTTCATGATATGGCTATATATATATTAATTGATGTCCATAACATATTATATGCCATATATGCATAACTTTCAGTGATCACACCATGGAATTTTGTTGATAATTGGGTTTTCAAAAGTTACAGAGTGTAAAAATTGTACATATGGCCCATATGGCCCTTACGTACAAAATTTACACACCTTATGCGTTTATTTAACTTAAATTAACACTTGAATGTGATTGTGTACATTTAAACGAACAAAATGGAAGTTAAACGAACGGATTCGGTGTTATAACGAATCCGTAACGTTGAATTCTTGTTTTCTTTCAAAACTTTATAAAATGTTGAAAATAGTGAAATTAAATGTTGTGATTTGTGTAATTTCGTGATTTAAAGTGTTAAAAGCATGCTTAGAACATGGTATGATGTTTCTGTAAATTCTATATCTCATGGGTAGCCTTAAATTCATTTCGTTAGTTTAATTTGGATTTATTTGGGTTGCTCTGTGTGTCATTCGCGAACTGGAAATCTGGGTCTGCGTTTCCGCGCGGCCGCGCTGGTCCCAAGGGTAACTGGCGCGCGGCCGCGCCCCTTGCAGAAATTTGAAATTTTTTTGCTAAGTGTTCGTGTGTTCTAAGAGGTGGTTTAAAACCTAATGTAATGAACATAAAGATATGCTAAACATATAATAAGAGGTTAATAACTTATATTACGTGAGTAATTAATAAGTTAATTACATGACTTGAATCGTTAATTGTATAGTCCAATAACGTGCTCAAGACCGATGTGTGTGATTCGATACGTATATCGAGTTATTGATTAATTTGTATTGTGAACGTATTGATGTGTAGGGTTTAATAAAGAACGTGAATTATAATTGTAGCTTGTGCAAGAGGCAAGTATCCTATCCCTAACTTATTGATTTAGCAAGTTCCCTAAATTCTAATTTATTCATTTATTAAGCCTTAGACTTGTGTTTCTATATCGAGTAAGCTCGTGTTTTTAATTGTTCAAGTTCGAAATTCATATTACATATTGTAACTCTTTTAAAAGCATGATTCAGTGATACAATACTTATTCGATTGTATACTCTTGAGATTTATTATTCAAGTTGAATATCGATGTTATTGTTGAACCTTATAGGACTAGTGAACCCTTATTGATTCGACTAGTCCATAGTTGATGAACGTTCTAAATTCCAAAATACTTATTGAGCTTATCCAAACCAAACTTCCTTTGGTGCGGACTCTGATGTCAAAACTGAGATGAACAACCCTGTAAAAGGGGATTATTTACGCTTTAGCGTTGAGATATTGTGCACAATATGGTACTAAGGGCTGATCCCCCTAAGTACGAGAAGTAGAGTCCATAGTCTTATGACTGTTAAAGGTTTTAAGTATAAACACTTTACAACCTAGGACATAGTTCAAGGTCTTATGACCCTCAGATGATATTTTGATTCCTGTTATTTATCCTCGAGTCAAAAGTTGAGTTTCTTTATTCAGATGTCCTTGATTCACTCGCATGTTATTATATTGTTGTCATATTATTATACTTGTGGGCAACCGTGCTCACTCTTGCGTAATAATAACATTGCAGTTAAGAACGAAAGGTCTGACGAGCCTTCTACTAGCAAAGGCAAGGGCAAAGTCAACAAGTGATGAAGACTTGTTGTTTATTTTATGTGTTTATGTTTCAGACTTATGTTAAAGTTGTGTAAAACTTATTTAATTAGTTATATTTCCGCATTTGATATTTAAGGTTAAGTACGACCTGGGATTGATGTATTTCTTTTCAGATGTTGTAACCCCATAAGGGGAGGATTATTTCTATTTATTTCATGGTTTGCATTTACTATGGGTAGATAGATAGATGATATTTGTACAGTGAACACCAAGTCCCGTGGAAATTGAAGTACCCGGATTTGGGGGTGTCCCAGGTTGGTATCAAAGCTGTAGGTTATGAACCTTAGGTGGGGAAAAACCTTAGGATAGTAGCCTTTTTAGAGATCGAGAACATAGTAATGATAACTCTTATCGAGTTCTAAGAAAGATAATAACTTACCTTATGTGCTACGTGTTTATACTTATATATTCGAGTCTCGATTAGCATCACGTAATTACTAAAACTTAAAATTTTATTTGTCAGGATGACGAATGCTGGAGAACCTAGTCAGTCCAGGGACCTTGTACCCCTAGAGGCTAGAGAGGAGGAGCCCCGAGATATCCACGTAGTTTGGGAGCAGTTAGTCCGACGAGAGCCATCACCCTTGATCACAGTCATTGGTCAGGAAATTGTGCCGGTGTCTAATTCAGAGGAGGACTCTGAGGAAGACCCTGAGGAGATTGAAGTTCAGGCTGAGGCAGCTGAAGAGGAGGAGGAAGACCCTGAAGAGTTCCCGCCGAGCTCTATCAGTGCTGAGATGTATGACGAGCTGTATGACCGTAACATAGAGTTACGTGATACTGTTCAGGAGCTGAGGGAGACTGTTCAGGAGCTGAGGGAGCGGTCGGTTACTCAACAGTCTACCATCGAGCTGAGGGATGGAGAGGTTGAGGCTCTTCACACACGTTTGGGAAATGTAGAGTGGAATTTGGCTCACGAGAAGGGCCAAACCGAGCAGAAGTCAGAGGAAATTGAGGAATTGAAGAATGAACTAAAAGAGAAATCAGCAAGGCTGGCCATAGCAGAGGAGGCTTGGGTAAGGGAATCACGACGAGCAGATCTCGCAGAAGATAATTGTCGGGCGAAGAAGGCCAAGCTTGAAGAGACGTACTCTATACTTCAGTATGCAATTGACGAGGCCCAGGATCGGGTTATGAGGTACCCAATTCAGTTTGAAGGACTACCGTCGTACATGCTAGATCGCAGGACGATGTCTCGGATTATGGAAGAAGAGCGTGGCAAAGCTGTTCGTCGCCTTAATGGGCAGTGATAGGAACATTTGATTTTGTGAAACCTATCTGGTAGTTAATAATGTAAATTCCAATGTGTTTATAAACAGAGGAATATTTTATGTTTTAAATCCTGTAGATTCTTTATCTCAGGATAGTTGATGTAAATAGCAGTGATGCTATCGTATTATGTTAAAACTTTTGATTTAGTAATATATCAGAGTTTATTTGAGATAATGTGTTGACTGATTGTGTCTAAATGTTTAAGTTAAGCCTTAGATATTTAAAAGATTGAATAAAGTTCTAATACGCGTATTTCTTAACAGTAAAATGCCGCCAAGGAGACGATCTAACCGTCAACAGGCCCAAGAAGGGTCAACTAACAACAACAACGACGCCAATGCTAACCCCGTTCAGCAGTTGGCGAACTTACTTGCTGGAGCGCTTAACAACCAACCTCAAGCTCCACCGACCACAACGTTCAAGGACTTCAAGGCGGTGGGACCGCCAGAGTTTAAAGGCACCATGAACCCGATAGAAGCTCAAACCTGGGTCATGGAGATGGAAAAAGTTTTTGACGTCGCCAGAGTCAGAGAGGACCAGAAAACCGCCTATGCAACGTTCATGCTGAAATCTGAGGCCAGCTATTGGTGGCAAGCGAATAAGGTCCGGGGAGGTGAAGGTGTGATTACCTGGGAGAGGTTCAAGGAGATGTTCTTCGAGATGTACTTTCCGACCAGCTCGCAGAATCAAATGGAGGTCCAGTTCTTGGAACTGAAACAGGGAAATATGTCCGTACCAGAATATGCGGCGAAATTCAATGAGTTGGCTAGGTTTGCCACGTATCAAGTGCACACCGATCAGAGGAAGGCAAGGAGGTTTGAACAGGGCCTGAAGCCCTGGTTGTATAGCAAAGTGTCAATGTTCCAATTGAACACTTTTGCTGGGGTGTTGGAGAAGGCCATTCTCGCTGAAGGCGGGAGTGATGCAGTTACAAAGTATAACCAAGATCAGAAAAAGAAGAAGAGTGAAGGTGAAGGAATTAACAAGGCTAGTGGTAGCAACACGGGAGGGAGTAATAATCAGAAGAGGAGGTGGAATGATAACTCATCGACTGGGAATCAGCAAGGTGGTCAGAAAAAGAGGATCGAAGCTTGTTCGACCTGCGGGAAAGCTCACCTGGGGGTCTGTATGAAGGGAAAACGAGTATGTTATAATTGTGGTCAGGAAGGCCACATAGCACCTAACTGTCCGAACCCAAAGAAGGGCGCTTGCTTCACTTGCGGCTCAAAGGACCATCTGGCAAGGGACTGTCCCAAGAAGGGATCTGGAAGGGAAGGATCAGGTGGAAACAGGGGAAACAGCGGTGGAAGTGCTTTAACTATCACGGGACCAACCGCAACCAACCGACCAACCGCCAGGACCTTCAACATGACCGTGCAGGATGCTGTGCAGTCTCGCGATGTGGTGTCAGGTATCATTCCGATCAATAAAGTTAATGCTTATGTACTATTTGATTCGGGTGCTACTTGTTCATTTATATCCGATGACTTTGCTAAGAACTTAGAACTTCCTATGGACGAGTTAGAATACCCCATGAATATAGAGATTGCGAATAGAGAAGTAATCCCTGTTAAGTATGTACACAAGAACTGTAGAGTAGATATTAAGGGTAACATTATGAACGTAAATCTTATCCCGATTAGACTTGGGGAATTCGATGTTATTCTGGGAATGGATTGGCTAGTCAATTATGGGGCTGTAATTGATTGCCAGAGGAAGTGTATCAACCTTATGACCCCGTCAAAGGTTGTGTTTTATGGCAGTAAATCGCCTAGACAAGCGAGTTGTCTGACGATGATGCAGGCCAGGAAGTTGTTAAGACAAGGCTGTGTAGGATATTTAGCCTACATAGTCGATAGTCGTAAAGAAAATTCGAAATTAGAAGATATACCAGTCGTGAGGGACTTCTTAGACGTATTTCCGGATGATCTGCCAGGACTTCCGCCAGACAGAGAGGTTGAGTTTGTGATCGATTTGGCGCCAGGGACGGCCCCAATATCGAAGGCACCATACCGGATGGCTCCGGTAGAGATGAAAGAGTTAATGGTACAACTACAAGAGTTACTGGACAAGAAGTACATCCAACCGAGCGTATCGCCGTGGGGAGCGCCGGTGTTATTTGTGAAGAAGAAGGACGGGACGATGCGGCTTTGCATCGACTACAGAGAACTGAATAAGGTCACAATTAAGAATAGATATCCATTACCGAGGATCGACGATCTGTTCGACCAATTGAAGGGTGCAAGGTACTTTTCAAAGATAGACTTGAGGAGTGGCTATCATCAGCTGAAGGTGAGGCCAGAGGATGTTCCAAAGACAGCATTCAGGACTCGATATGGTCACTACGAATTTTTGGTAATGTCATTTGGTCTAACGAATGCTCCTGCAGCATTCATGGGCTTAATGAATGGAGTGTTCAAGCCGTTTTTGGACAAATTCGTGGTGGTCTTTATCGACGATATTTTGGTATACTCGAAGACCAAGGAAGAACATGTAGAACATCTGAAGTTAACATTAGAGGCGTTGAGAAGAGAGAAGTTGTACGCCAAATTTTCTAAATGTGAATTCTGGATTGAAAGAGTGCAATTTCTTGGACATGTGATCGACAAGGACGGAATTTCGGTAGATCCCTCTAAAGTCGAAGCTGTGATGAACTGGGATCTGCCGAAAACACCGTCGGAAGTGAGGAGTTTTCTTGGATTGGCGGGTTATTATAGAAGATTTATTCAGGACTTTTCCAAGATCGCAACTCCGCTGACAAATTTGACTAGAAAATCGGTGAAATTCGTTTGGACAGAGAAGTGTGAGGAAAGTTTCCAAGAGCTCAAGAGGAGGTTGAGTTCAGCACCTGTGTTATCCCTTCCGGACGACACAGGCAATTTTGTGGTTTATAGTGATGCGTCGCATAAAGGACTTGGCTGTGTGCTTATGCAAAACGGCAGGGTCATTGCGTATGCGTCACGACAATTGAAAGACTATGAGAAGGGGTATCCGACCCATGACTTGGAGTTAGCTGCCGTGGTATTTGCTTTAAAAATTTGGAGACACTATCTCTATGGGGAGAAGTGTGAAATATATACAGACCACAAGAGTCTGAAATATATCTTTACACAGAAGGACTTGAATATGCGCCAGAGAAGGTGGCTGGAGTTAATTAAGGATTATGACTGTGAAATCTTATACCATCCGGGTAAGGCTAATGTGGTTGCCGACGCCTTAAGCAGAAAGGGTCGGGAGAAATTGATGATGTTGACTACTCAGGAGGAACTAATTTCAGCAATGGAAAAGCTGAAATTGGAAGTGAAGTATTCGATGGAGATTGACGAGAAGTTGTTTCAGATTCAAGCTGGTACAACCCTATTGGATAAAGTTAAGGAAGCTCAACTTCAGGACGAAGAATGTGAGAAGGTTAAGAAAAAGATATCTGAAGGAACCGAACCGAGATTCAAGATAGACAGTGAGGGACTACTGAGATTTGAGAATAGAGTTCGGGTACCGTCAGTGCCAGAAATTAAGGATGACATTTTGAGAGAGGCTCATAGCTCACGGTATTCAATTCACCCCGGTAGTACCAAGATGTACCAGGATCTTCGACAGCACTTCTGGTGGCCGAATTTGAAACGAGATGTTGCTGAGTGTGTTGCAAAGTGTCTAACCTGTCAGAAAGTGAAAGCAGAACATCAGAGACCAAGTGGTTTGCTACAACCCCTGGAAATCCCAGAATGGAAATGGGAACACATTACGATGGATTTCGTGGTTGGCCTTCCGACGACTCAGAAAGGCTACGACGCAGTATGGGTTATCGTTGACCGACTGACGAAATCCGCACACTTCCTTCCGATTAAAATCAGATTCAACTTAGACCAGTTGGCAAGGCTATATGTGAAAGAGATTTTTTCGAGGCACGGAGTTCCGGTGTCAATTGTTTCCGACAGAGATCCGCGTTTCACATCAAACTTCTGGAAGCGACTACAAGAATGCATGGGGACACAGTTGAGAATGAGTACGGCTTATCACCCTCAGACAGATGGGCAGAGTGAAAGAACGATCCAGACATTGGAAGATATGTTGAGAGCATGCATCATGGATTTTAAAGGAAATTGGGATGATCACCTACCGCTTGTGGAATTCGGTTACAACAACAGTTACCACGCTAGTATTGGCATGCCGCCTTACGAAGCGTTGTACGGAAGAAAATGCAGAACCCCGCTATACTGGGATGAAGTTGGCGAGAGACAACTATTAGGTCCAGAACTGGTACAGCAGACAGCAGAGATAGTCAAAGTGATCAGAACAAGACTGGTAGCAGCTCAGGATAGGCAGAAGAAATACGCCGATCCACACCGTAAGAACGTTGAGTTTGAATCGGGTAGCTATGTGTTCTTGAAAGTCTCTCCCTGGAAGGGGAAGATCAGATTCGGTAAGAAGGGAAAATTGAGCCCAAGGTTCATTGGACCCTTTGAAGTACTGCGAAGGATTGGAGAAGTTGCGTATGAGGTAGCCTTACCTCCGGCGCTTGAGAATGTCCACAACGTCTTTCATGTGTCAGTTTTACGCCCCTACAAACCCGATTACAAACATGTGATTGAATATGAACCCCTACATTTTGAGAAAGACTTATCCTATGAAGAAATTCCTGTTCAGATTGTTGACAGGAAAGAGCAAGTCCTCAGAAATAAAATTATACCTTCTGTTAAGGTAATTTGGAGGAACCACAATGCTGAAGAAGCTACGTGGGAACTCGAAGAGCATATGATGAAGAATTACCCAGATTTATTTACTTAATTTTTTTGTTTATGCGATTCTGGGGACAGAATCTTTGTAAGGGGGGGAGAATGTAACGGGACGAAATTTAATTGAACCGTGATTCTGGGGACAGAATCCTTTTAAGGGGGGAAAGATGTGACAAACAAGATTTTTGTAATTTATTTTGAATATTTATTGAATTAAATAAATATTTTTTGATGATTTAATTATTGAGTTAAATAATTAATTGATGAATTTGTGGTAGATTAATTTAATTATATGTGTCACATTAGTTAAATTAATGTGGTGAATTTTTATATTCAAAGTATGTATTTAATTGAGCTTATTTGATTAATATATTAATTAATAAGCATAATGTTATTCTAATTAATTTAATAATTAATTAGAGATTTATGATTAGACATAATTAATAAATAAGAATTTTAATTATGTGACTATGTGATTTAATGTAGATTTATGCTATTTTATTTAATTGATTTAAATAGCATTATTTGATTTAATTAGGTGTGACATTAATTAACTATATTATAATAAATTAATTAAAATAAATGAGAAGGGATTCCTTAAGCTAGCCAAACAAGGCCTTAAGGGGAGTTGGTCAGTTAACCCACTAAGGGACCAACTGACAACCACTCACCCATTATATATTATACGTATTATACTTATATACATATATACTATATCAATTCATATATTCATATCAGAGAGAATTTTGAGAGAAAAGATTGAGGAAGAAGAATTTGAGAAATTTATATCATCATCCTTGAATCATCTTCACCAACTAGCAAGGGTAAATTCAGTTATATTAAGTTTTAAGCTTTCTATTTTTACGTACTTTGAAGTTCTCTGTAATCGTCAATTTTGAATCATTGTTGGTTATATGGTTTTATATGGGTTAAATTATGTTTATAACATGTTTTATACCATGTATACATAAATCACAGTGATCAATTTTATGTAATTACGTCTTAATTAAGTTTTCAAAACTTCCATTAACGTACTTTGAAGTTTTCTGTAAAAGACTAAATTGATGACTTGTTCATGATATGGCTATATATATATTAATTGATGTCCATAACATATTATATGTCATATATGCATAACTTTCAGTGATCACACCATGGAATTTTGTTGATAATTGGGTTTTCAAAAGTTACAGAGTGTAAAAATTGTACATATGGCCCATATGGCCCTTACGTACAAAATTACACACCTTATGCGTTTATTTAACTTAAATTAACACTTGAATGTGATTGTGTACATTTAAACGAACAAAATGGAAGTTAAACGAACGGATTCGGTGTTATAACGAATCCGTAACGTTGAATTCTTGTTTTCTTTCAAAACTTTATAAAATGTTGAAAATAGTGAAATTAAATGTTGTGATTTGTGTAATTTCGTGATTTAAAGTGTTAAAAGCATGCTTAGAACATGGTATGATGTTTCTGTAAATTCTATATCTCATGGGTAGCCTTAAATTCATTTCGTTAGTTTAATTTGGATTTATTTGGGTTGCTCTGTGTGTCATTCGCGAACTGGAAATCTGGGTCTGCGTTTCCGCGCGGCCGCGCTGGTCCCAAGGGTAACTGGCGCGCGGCCGCGCCCCTTGCAGAAATTTGAAATTTTTTTGCTAAGTGTTCGTGTGTTCTAAGAGGTGGTTTAAAACCTAATGTAATGAACATAAAGATATGCTAAACATATAATAAGAGGTTAATAACTTATATTACGTGAGTAATTAATAAGTTAATTACATGACTTGAATCGTTAATTGTATAGTCCAATAACGTGCTCAAGACCGATGTGTGTGATTCGATACGTATATCGAGTTATTGATTAATTTGTATTGTGAACGTATTGATGTGTAGGGTTTAATAAAGAACGTGAATTATAATTGTAGCTTGTGCAAGAGGCAAGTATCCTATCCCTAACTTATTGATTTAGCAAGTTCCCTAAATTCTAATTTATTCATTTATTAAGCCTTAGACTTGTGTTTCTATATCGAGTAAGCTCGTGTTTTTAATTGTTCAAGTTCGAAATTCATATTACATATTGTAACTCTTTTAAAAGCATGATTCAGTGATACAATACTTATTCGATTGTATACTCTTGAGATTTATTATTCAAGTTGAATATCGATGTTATTGTTGAACCTTATAGGACTAGTGAACCCTTATTGATTCGACTAGTCCATAGTTGATGAACGTTCTAAATTCCAAAATACTTATTGAGCTTATCCAAACCAAACTTCCTTTGGTGCGGACTCTGATGTCAAAACTGAGATGAACAACCCTGTAAAAGGGGATTATTTACGCTTTAGCGTTGAGATATTGTGCACAATATGGTACTAAGGGCTGATCCCCCTAAGTACGAGAAGTAGAGTCCATAGTCTTATGACTGTTAAAGGTTTTAAGTATAAACACTTTACAACCTAGGACATAGTTCAAGGTCTTATGACCCTCAGATGATATTTTGATTCCTGTTATTTATCCTCGAGTCAAAAGTTGAGTTTCTTTATTCAGATGTCCTTGATTCACTCGCATGTTATTATATTGTTGTCATATTATTATACTTGTGGGCAACCGTGCTCACTCTTGCGTAATAATAACATTGCAGTTAAGAACGAAAGGTCTGACGAGCCTTCTACTAGCAAAGGCAAGGGCAAAGTCAACAAGTGATGAAGACTTGTTGTTTATTTTATGTGTTTATGTTTCAGACTTATGTTAAAGTTGTGTAAAACTTATTTAATTAGTTATATTTCCGCATTTGATATTTAAGGTTAAGTACGACCTGGGATTGATGTATTTCTTTTCAGATGTTGTAACCCCATAAGGGGAGGATTATTTCTATTTATTTCATGGTTTGCATTTACTATGGGTAGATAGATAGATGATATTTGTACAGTGAACACCAAGTCCCGTGGAAATTGAAGTACCCGGATTTGGGGGTGTCACACCACGACATGCTTGCGTGAGGTGGTCGTTGCCCGAACCGTTTCTAGCATAGTTGATAGTGTGGAACTCTCTTGACACCTCAACCCAATGTCTATATGTACACGAGAACCTTGGTACAATCGATCAAGCAATAAAATCTACGTTGAATGGAACACCAATGACGCCTAAACCCCGTGTTTATATTGAAACAAGAACTTTGGCACAATCGACAATTGATGCGGTAGATGACGCCACACACAACTATGAATTGTTGTATGATAAGTCAAATTGAATCTCAAAGAATTAACCAAGAAATTACTTAGGAATTTTTAAAAGAACCAGAAGTAGAGAATAATCTTACAAGAATAATAAATCTGAATAATAATGAATTGTGTCCTAATGAATTACATCCATGAGTCTTAAATAATAGAAATTGAAACCCTAGGAATCCTAAAAGGAATCAACAAGGGTTTTTGGAGTTCAAGATCTATTCTAACATCCTAGTTATATTAGAACACTGATAAATATAGTAAATATTGAGTTTAGGACACAAATCTGTAACAAACGAGATTTTGTATATTAGTTTTAAATATTTATTGAATTAAATAAATATTTTAATTGATTTATTTGTTGAGTTAAATAAATAATTTATGTGATTATTGTGGAGTAATTTAATTAAGTGCAATATGTTAATTAAATGAATATTTAATATTAAATCGATGTGTAAGTAATTTGTGGTGTAGTTCTAATTTAATTGAGATAATTAAATTAGATGTATATTATGTGGTATTTGTTACATGAGATTATGATTAGCGAGTAATTATAATTGTGTGATAATTTAAGTTATGTGGCAATTTTATTTAGTTAATTAATGTTAACTTGTATTTAATTAAATTAGAATGTTAGGATTTAATTAAATAAAGTGTGACATAGGAAACTATGTGTTAAAGGAGGTAGTAAAATAAAATAAAAGGGTTTTAAAGAGTTTTACCAAACAAGGCCCTTACACCTGTTTTACCAAACAGGTCCTTAATTACTAAAAAGTTGTTTTTAAAATTAAAGGGTTTTTGCCAAACAAAGCCTTGTGGCTTTTGATTTCAAATAAAATGTAGCTGACGTTATTATGGTATATTAATATGTTGTCAGTTATATATTTTATATTTATGTTGTATTATATGTATATCTAATATATGTATATCAGTTATATTATACTACGTTAAGTTAAAACAAAGAAGAAAATAGAGTTAGAGAGTGAGAAAATAACAGAGAGAAGAAGAAAAAAGAAAGAGGAAGAAGAAAGCTTAGAGAAAATCCAAAACCATCATCATCATCTTCTTCTAATCAACAAAAGGGTATAATTCTAACTCTGCGAATTTATAAAACTATGTTTTTTATGTTCTTCATGATTTTAGTTCTTTGTATATATGAGTTATTATGAAATTGATATAAACATGAATTATATGTGTGACACCCTCAAATCCGGGTTCTTTAACCCCAATTCGGTCGTCACGATACATTACAAACATTCACCTCTAAACAACATACACTAACTAAATGCGGAATATAATAAATGTATGTCATTCATTCAAAAGGTGTTACTAGTCCCAAGATTCGATAACCTTAATACAATCATACAAACATACCCTAGAATAATCATTAGGGTTCATATTACATAACAGTAATTAAACTAATCATAAAGTAAAGTCTGCTCCTTGCAAACTAATCCTACATCTTTCCTTTACCCTTGTCCTTCCCTGAAGTCTCGGGCTTAACTGCAATAGAAGTCATGATATAGCAAGAATGAGCAACAAGTTTGCTCAGCAAGTTTAAATACAACAATAAAGGATATATCATGATGAACGAAATATTTCTGACAATGAATTCAACAATATGAATATCGAAAGCAAGGATAATAATTTCTTTTAGAATAACTGATAGTCAAGTAGACTTTGAACTATAAAACTCCAATGGAATCAATAGCTAATTGACCCTTTGGTTACTGGCTACAGAATAAGTACTTGAGGGGATCAGCCTCGCGTACACCATGTATATGCATAACATTCAACTCTGCTGTTTGTATCTCATATTAGATACCTGGGGTACTCCCCTATATCTAAGGGGTGTTCTCTTCAGTCTAAAAATCCCTACCATCAATTGGTTTGGATAGCTTTTATAAAATTTCATACAATTGTCTGAACAAGGGTTCAGACTTTATCTGACGCAGTTCAAAAATTATGGAACTTTAAAGAATGTACAAGTCCAAGAATGTACGAACTCAAGTGCACCAAGTGCGAATATCAATAAGATCGATGTGGAATAATTGGAAAGTAATTAAACCACCTAAAGCATGTTTGGAAATAAAGTTCAAGCTTAAATAAATAACTTTAAATACAATAATAACCTGCTCAATACAATATGAGAAGGATAGAAAACTTGCACAATAGAAAGTGTAAGTCAGGGAAACTTGCTTACAAGATTCATCGAATAAAGTAGTGCAAGTGTTTACTTGCACAATAAAAGTAGGGTTCGAAAACTTGCATAATCATAGATTCCTTGCATAAAGTAAATGCATAAGTTAGGATACTTGCCTGTTTGCTCAGCTACAAATAGTCTAGCTTTAATTAAATTGCGTTGAAGCGACCTAACATTAACAAGTCGGTCTTTCAATTAGTATGTGTAAACTAATATGAGTCTACACTTATAAGAATCTAATCATCAAATAGGTCTATCACATAGTTCACGTAAGTCAATTTACTATGCCTGAGTCCATAAACATCTAATCATGTCTTAGATTTAATAACTATAGAATATCTAGTCTCTATGCATCAACATAGGCTTGAACACATAGCATTTCAATTTAAGCATGCAATACAGTTTAAGATACACATATTGCAAGGTTCTGTCCATAATTCAAAGTTATAAGGTTCAATGCTGGTCATTCTTACACTTTAAGCAAATCAAGTTCATGCTTCAAGGGTCTGTTACTACGGTCATATTACTACATAACGAGTCTAAACAATACTAAGTATGCATGCTCGTGCGTATACTATTCATGTATACTTTAATCACATATTTCATACTTGAAATTCATTTCTTGAATACGTGTGCATAGGTGATTTCCATATTTTAACAAAATAATTCTCACGTCACCATGTTTATAGGCATAATGAATCCTAATATACATGCTTGCATGATCATAACGTAACTCACATGGTTATTGATGATATTAGCTTCCAAGTCCTAAGTTTTCTTTGAAAATTGCACTAAGGCAACTTAGTACATGCAAGGCATCTCAACATATAATTCATATGCATTTGAAACACATATCTAAGTCATATAAACGTATTCAAATGGTCAAAATTTACAAGACATAAATTTGCCAAGTTTGCTTTCAAGGGTCATAAGTTTTTCTTTGAAAACCTCTTATTCTTCAATCATGTATGCTAGTATGTGCTCACACTTTAGATTTAGTTCTCATGTCAAAATAGACCATAAGATCATGTTAATAAAATTAGAATACACACATGATACATTCATGACAAGGTTCATTTTAACTAGTCTAGGTCCATTTTAAAACCATAAGGTTTCTTTCCATAACATATACCAACATGGTCAAAATTATGTATGTAGCATCAAGAAACATGTAATATGAGTTAGTAACAGTTCTCAAGCTTGACCAAAATGATATCACATGATAGCATATAACAGATTTGTAACAGAAAGGTAAAATCTGGTTCAGGGCCTGGCGCAGCTGCGCCACTGGCCAGTACAAAACTGGCACAGCTGCGCAGGTGTCCGGCCAGAGATAGAAACTGCTCTACTCGGCAGAACTGTAAACCCATCTCACAAATTCTTCAACAATTTGATTCTACACAAGTCATAATGTAGTTCTAACATATCTAGAAGTTTGTATAACACTTAGTAAGTATCTCTCTAAACCAATTAACATCCAATTCAAATGAAATCAAGAATGTATGAATTTCAAGAATAATGAACATGCATAGGAATATACCTCTACTGATATGAACTTGCTGATAAACAATTTCTATAATGCTGCTATAATACTCTCCCTTAATTCAATATAAACTCTCAGCAATTGAAATGAGAAGAAGAGAAGCCTCATTTATAGAAGAATGGATACACAGACAATACTCTTATCCCCCAATTCAAACCAACAGAGAACAAGGTTGTATAATGGTTAACAAAAAGTTGGTGAATCCCATCATAAAACCCACTCCCCCCATAATCATTAGCTCTACAATGCTGAAATTGAGAAGGAAGAGTAGTGTAGCTAGCTCTTTAGTGTTCACGTGGGAAGAAATTAGAGGTGACTCACACTTAAGGGCAAAGGAAAACTCAGCACTCGCAAATGTATATAATGTATGTCCAACAGTTAGTTATAATAAATATACTTAGGTTATATAATATATATACATATAGTATATACTTAGGTTGAACATCTAATTGCTGGCACAATGACATTTTAAATTAGCAACTAATAATACAATGTATCAAATAAGGGTACATATATATTAACATATAATCCATATACATTTTCAATTTATCTTATTTTACTATATGCTAATTGGGTATTATTATTACTCATTATCACAACGGTTATTATTATAATCGTAATAACTTATTGAAATCATTATCAATTACCAATTGTTTATTGATATTAATATAAGGTAATAGGGTATACATTAAGGTCTACCCACACACATCATGTTACATAAGCAATAATATTATGTAACTCACATAATGTAATTAATCTTACTATATAGTCTATATATATAATATATAGCCACATTAATGTGTCACATTGCATTATATACAATATAGATAACTACCATATATTAAAGGTTTAATTATCTCATGCTTGCACAAAATAATTAATCAAGTAAATATAATCTTATTATATTTATTAATCCTTTGCTCATTAATTTTCTATTTATTCACAATATCAATTAATCAACACGTTTAAATTCCTTCACTATATTCAAGTAAATTGAATATTTAATTACTAATGCTTCTAACAATACTCTGATATAAAACCTTAGGGTTGGTCTACTAATTTAAATAAACTATTAGTGACTCCTTTTAATTATTCCTAGCAATTATTCGCATAGGCATAAACTCACATAACCACATAACCACACAAGGTTTAAATAAGCTCACGAAACTAACTCATTAAAATTAAATAACATATTTAATTAATAATGGAGTTTAAAATTTTACGGTTATTACATCCCTCCCCCCTTATAAAAATTCCGTCCTCGGAATTGTAAAAATAAGATTACTCAAATAAAAATGGATAATTCGCTTTCATCTTCTCTTCTAGTTCTAACGTAGCTTCTTTGACTGCGTGATTCCTCCAGAGAATCTTTACAGAATGGATGATCTTATTCCTCAGCTTCTGTTCCTTCCTATCTAGTATCTGGAAAGGAACTTCCTCGTACGATAAGTATTTCTTGACTTGGATCGGTTCATAGGTGATAATATGCTTGTAGTCCGGTTTATACGATCGTAATACTGACACATGAAACCCGTTGTGAATGTGCTCAAGTTCAGGAGGTAACGCTACCTCGTACGCCACTTCACCGACTCGCCTCATAACTTCAAATGGTCCTATGAACCTAGGGCTCAACTTGCCCTTCTTCCCAAAATGAATCTTCCCTTTCCAAAGAGATACTTTCAAGAATGCATAGCTTCCTACTTCAAAATCTCTATTCTTGGGATGTAAGTCCGCATACTTCTTCTGGCGATCTTGAGCTACTACCAGTCGTGCTCTTATCACCTTAATGATCTCTATTGTCTGCTGCACCAATTCTGGTCCCAACAGTCGATGTTCTCCAACTTCGTCCCAACATAAGGGTGTTCTGCATTTTCTCCCATATAATGCTTCGTACGGCGGCATTCCAATGCTGGCATGATAACTATTGTTATACACGAATTATACTAATGGAAGGTGATCCTCTCAGCTACCCTTGAAGTCCATCACACAAGCTCGGAGCATGTCTTCAAGTGTTTGAATCGTTCTCTCGCTTTGCCCATCGGTCTGCGGATGATACGTGGTACTCATTCGTAGTTGTGTCCCCATTCTTTCTTGAAGACTCTTCCAAAAGTTTGACATGAATCGCGGATCTCTATCTGATATAATAGATACCGGCACTCCATGTCTCGAGATAATTTCCTTGATATATAATTTGGCTAGCTAATCCAAACTATACTTAATCTTAATCTACAAAAAGTGAGCTGACTTAGTAAGACGATCTACAATCACCCATATGGCGTCATACCCTTTCTGCGTTGCCGGAAGTCCCACCACAAAGTCCATTGTGATGTGCTCCCACTTCCATTCTGGAATCTCTAACGGTTGTAATAACCCGCTTGGTCGTTGGTGCTCTGCCTTGACTCTCTGACAAGTTAGACATCTGCTTACGCATTCCGCAACCTCTCTCTTCATGTTTGGCCACCAGAAGTGGTGACGTAAATCTTTGTACATCTTCTTGCTCCCAGGATGTACCGAGTATCTCATACTGTGCGCTTCTTGTAAGATCTCCTCTCTTAATTCTGGTACTAACGGTACCCAAATTCGTCCTTCAAATCTTAGCAGTCCAGTGCTATTAATCTTGAATTTCAATTCATCACCTTCAGCCAATCGCTTCTTGATGTTATTGCAATCTTCGTCCATCTCTTGTGCCTTATTAACCTTATCTAATAAAGTTGGGCTCGCTGTCACTGTAAATAATTTCTCGTTGGTCTCCATCGGATACTTAACCTCCAAGTCTAGTAGTTCAAAATCTTTTACCAATTTTTCTTGAATGGTTAACTTCAATAACTTCTCTCTGCCTTTTCTGCTGAAGGCATCTGCCACTACATTTGCTTTGCCTGGATGGTACAGAATCTCTTTGAACAATTCTAGGTATCTGCGCTGCCTCATGTTTAGCTCCTTCTGCATGAAAATATACTTCAGACTCTTGTGATCCGTATATATCTCACACTTCTAGCCATACAAATAATGCCTCCAAATCTTCAAGGCAAAAACTACCGCTGCTAACTCCAGGTCATGAGTCGGATAACCCTTCTCATAATCTTTCAGTTGACGTGAAGCGTACGCAATGACCTTGTCGTGCTGCATCAGTACACAACCAAGACCCTTGTGTGACACATCACTATACACCACAAACCCTCCCGTGTTGTCCGGTAAAGCTAACACAGGTGCTTGACTAAGCCTCTTCTTCAATTCTAGGAAACTCTCCTCACATTTCTCTGTCCAAACAAATTTAATTATTTTTCTAGTAAGATTGGTCAATGGCGACGCTATCTTCAAAAAATCCTGAATGAATCTTTGATAGTATCCCGCTAATCCTAGGAAACTCCTAATTTCTATTAGCGTCTTCGGCTGCTCCCAATTGATAACCGCTTTTACTTTGTTGGATCCACCGAAACACCATTCTTGTCGATAACGTGCCCCAAAAACTGCACTCTCTACAACCAAAACTCATACTTGGAGAATTTTGCATACAACTTCTCCCTCCTTAATGTCTCCAACACTATCCAAAGATGCTTGGCGTGTTCTTCCTCCGTCTCTAAATACACAAGAATGTCATCGATGAATACGACAACGAACTTATCCAAATATTATTTGAACACTCTGTTCATCAAGTCCATAAATGCTGCCAGCGCGTTTGTCAATCCGAATGACATTACCAGAAACTCAAAGTGTTCATACCGAGTTCTGAATGCGGTCTTTGGAATGTCCTCCGACCTCACCTTCAGTTGGTGATAACCGGTCCTCAAGTCAATCTTTGAAAAGTACTTTGCCCCTTCAACTGATCAAACAAATCGTTGATCCTAGGCAACGGGTACTTGTTCTTAATGGTGACCTTGTTCAACTCTCGATAGTAGATACAAAGCCTAAACGACCCATCTTTCTTCTTTACGAATGAGACTGGTGCTCCCCACGATGATATGCTCGGTCGAATGTATCTCTTATCTAACAACTCTTGTAATTGAGCCATCAGTTCTTTCATTTCTACCGGAGCCATACGATACGGCGCTTTGTATATCGGTGTTGTCCCTGGTGCCAAATCAATAATAAACTTAATCTCTCTATCCAGTGGCAATCCCGAAATCTGGTCTGGGAAGACATCGGCGAATTCCCTTACAATAGGTATCTGACATAGTTCACCCTTTACTCGTCAAGTATTAACCACAGGAGCCAAATAACCTATACAACCCTTCCTAAGCAATCTTTGTGCTTGCATTATCGTCAGACAATGAGATTGTCTTGGCGATTTACTACCATAAAATACCACCTTCGACTTATTCGGAGTCTTCAGATGTACGCGCTTCTTCTTACAGTCGATAACTGCTCCGTGAATCGATAACCAATCCATTCCAAGGATTACATCGAAGTGCCCTAAACGAATCGGTATCAAATCCACGTTGAGCTTAAATCCTCTTAATTCGGTATAACAGTTCCTATGAATGTATTCTACGGGGATAATTTCTGTGTTCGCTACTTTTACGTTCATAGGGTGCTGTAATCTTTCACGCGGTAAGTCTAACTGTTTAGAAAATTCTTCAGAAACAAAAGAGCATCTAGCACTCAAATCGAATAACACATATGCATCTCTATCATTGATCGGGATGATACCTGACACCACGTCCTTGGACTCCACCGCATCATGTACGGTCATGTTGAACGTGCGTGCCGTTGGTCTATTGGCTTGACTGGCTGGCTCTCCGATGCTCAAATCGTTGTTGTTGTTGTTGCTATTGCCGCTAGCTGCATTGCCCTTTCTCTTTGGGCAGTCCTTAATTTGATGGTCTAGGGCTCCACACGAGAAACACCTCCTTTCTGCTTATTTGGACACTGAGGAGGTATGTGCCCCAGTTGTCCACAACGATAGCAAATGCTTCTCCCCCTCATACACTCTCTCGAGTGAATCCTCCCGTAGTTATTGCACTTTTCACTTTTCTTGGCCTCTCCCCCAGACTTGTTGCCTCCAGAGGATTAGCTCTCCATCCATTTATGCTTGTTGGGGTTGCTGCCTCCACTGCTTCCCCCTTTCTGTCCTTCATGTCCGGTCTTCTTTTCTTGTTTAAATCGCGCTATGGCTTCATTGCCTCCTTCTGCAATGATAGCCCTTTCTAGTAGATCAGAGTAACTCGTAATCTTTAACATAACTACTTCTTTCTGTACCCATGGTTTTAATCCTAATTCTAACCTTCTTGCCTTCCTGGCCTCCGTGTCCACCTGATGTGAAGCGAATTGGGCCAACTCGTTAAATTTTTCCGCGTACTCTGCGACAGATATACTACCTTATTTTAATTCCAGGAACTTAACTTCCATATCCTGTTGCGTATTCTCCGAGAAGTAATTCTCGAGGAATATCTCCTTAACCTTGTCCCAAAGAATAACTCCTTCGCCTGCTCATACCTTATTGGCTTTCCACCAATAGTTAGCTTCGCCCTTTATTATGAAAGTGGAAAAACTCGTCTTTTGTGCTTCGGCCACCCGTGCGACCTCAAACACTTTCTCCATCTCTTCTACCCATGTTTGGGTTTCTATTGGGTCTAAGGTTCCTCGGAACTCTGGAAGTCCTACCAATTTAAAATCCTTGAAGCTAGCCAAGTGATGTCCTGGCTGCCCTGCCGCTGGCGGGGGTCTGTTTTGCATTGCTTCTGTTAATAGGTCAACGAAGTTCTGCATTCGATCTGCATATCCCCCTCCATTGTTAACGGATCCTTCCTCCCTCTGGTTTCGTGGTAGTCTCATAGGCGGTATGATCTGAGGAAAGGAAGAAAATTTAGGCTTTACGTGATAAGCTATTCATGTTAGCATTAAGAAGTTAGGACGTCTATCAATCACATTTGATTCAAATAAACAACTTTAGTATCATAATGAAACTCGATGGATCTCCTCAACCCATCACCTACATACTCTAATTGAGTTTTCTACTAAGGTTAGAACCTAGGTTTCGCATTCCTAATGTTTATAACCTATAACTTTATACCAACCTGTGACACCCCCAAATCCGGGTTCTCTAACCCCAATTCGGTCGTCACGATACAGTACAAACATTCACCTCTAAACAACATACACTAACAAAATGCAGAATATAATAAACGTATGTCGTTCATTCAAAAGGTGTTACTAGTCCCAAGATTCGATAACCTTAATACAATCATACAAATATACCCTAGAATAATTATTAGGGTTCATGTTACATAACAGTAATTAAACTAATCATAAAGTAAAGTCTGCTCCTTGCAAACTAATCCTACATCTTTCCATAACCCTTGTCCTTCCCTGAAGTCTCGGGCTTAACTGCAATAAAAGTCATGATATAACAAGAATGAGCAACAAGTTTGCTCAACAAGTTTAAATACAATAATAAAGGATATATCATGATGAACAGAATATATCTGACAATGAATTCAACAATATGAATATTGGAAGCAAGGATAATAATTGCTTTTAGAATAACTGATAGTCAAGTAGACTTTGAACTATAAAACTCCAATGGAATCAATAGCTGATTAACCCTTTGGTTACTAGCTACAGAATAAGTACTTGAGGGGATCAGCCTCGCGTATGCCATGTATATGCATAACATTCAACTCTGCTGTTTGTATCTCATATTAGATACCTGGGGTACTCCATATATATAAGGGGTGTTCTCTTCAGTCTAAGAATCCCTACCATCAATTGGTTTGGATAGCTTTTATAAAATTTCATACAATTGTCTGACCGAACAAGGGTTCAGACTCTATTTGACGCAGTTCAAGAATTATAAAACTTTAAATAATGAACAAGTCCAAGACTGTACGAACTCAAGTGCACTAAGTGCAAATATCAATAAGATTGATGTGGAATAATTGTAAAGTAATTAAACCACCTAAAGCATGCTTGGAAATAAAGTTCAAGCTTAAATAAATAATTTCAATACAATAATAACCTGCTCAATACAATATGAGAAGGTTAGGAAACTTGCACAATAAAGAGTGTAAGTCAGGGAAACTTGCTTACAAGATTCATCGAATAAAGTAGTGCAAGGGTTTTAGAATACTTGCACAATAAAAGTAGGGTTCGGAAACTTGCATAATCATAGATTCCTTGTATAAAGTAAATGCATAGGTTAGGATACTTGCCTATTTGCTCAGCTATAAATAGTCTAGCTTTAATTAAATTGCGTTAAAGCGACCTAACATTAACAAGTCGGTCTTTCAATTAGTATGTGTAAACTAATATGACTCTACACTTACAAGAATCTAATCATCAGATAGGTCTATCACATAGTTCATGTAAGTCAATTTACTATGCCTGAGTCCATAAACATTTAATCCTGTCTTAGATTTAATAACTATAGAATATCTAGTCTCTATGCATCAACATTGGCTTGAACACATAGCATTTCAATTTAAGCATGCAATATAGTTTAACATACACATATTGCAAGGTTCTGTCCATAATTCAAAGTTATAAGGTTCAATGCCGGTCATTCTTACACTTTAAGCAAATCAAGTTCATGCTTCAAGGGTCCGCTACTACGGTCATATTACCACATAACGAGTCTAAACAATACTAAGTATGCATGCTCGTGCGTATACAACTCATGTATACTTTAATCACATAGTACATACTTGAAATTCATTTCTTGAATACGTGTGCATAGGTGATATCCATGTTTAACCAAAATGATTCTCACGTCATCATGTCTATAGGCATAATGAATCCTAATATACATGCTTGCATGATCATAACGTAACTCACATGGTAATTGATGATATTAGCTTCCAAATCCTAAGTTTTCTTTAAAAATTACACTACGTTAACTTAGTACATGCAAGGCATCTCAACATATAATTTATATGCATTTGAAACACATATCTAAATCATATAAACGTATTCAAATGGTCAGAATTTATGAGATATAAGTTTGTCAAGTTTGCTTTTAAGGTTCTTAAGTTTTTCTTTGAAAACCTCTTATTCTTCAATCATGTATGCTAGTGTGTGCTCACACTTTAGACTTAGTTCTCATGTCAAAATAGACCATAAGATCATGTTCATAAAATCAGAATATACACATGATACGTTCATGACAAGGTTTATTTTAACTAGTCTAGGTTCATTTTAAAACCATAAGGTTTCTTTCCATAACATATACCAACATGGTCAAATTATGTATGTAGCATCAAGAAACATGTAATATGAGTTAGTAACAGTTCTCAAGCTTGACCAAAATGATATCACATGATAGCATATAACAGATTTGTAACAGAAAGGTAAAATCTGGTTCAGGGCCTGGCGCAGCTACACCGCTGGCTAGGACAAAACTGGCGCAGCTACGCAGGTGTCCGGCCAGAGATAAAAACTGCTTTGCTCGGCAGAACTGTAAACCCATCTCACAAATTCTTCAATAATTTGATTCTACACAAGTCATAATACAGTTCTAACATATCTAGAAGTTTGTATAACACTTAGTAAGTATCTCTCTAACCAATTAACATCCAATTCAAATGAAATCAAGAATGTATGAATTTCAAGAATAATGAGCATGGACATGGGAATATACCTTTGTTGATATGAACTTGCTGCTAAACAATTTCTATAATGCTGCTAAAATACTCTCCCTTAATTCAATATAAACTCTTAGCAATTGAAATGAGAAGAAGAGAATCCTCATTTATAGAAGAATGGATACACAGACAATACTCTTATCCCCCAATTCAAACCAATAGAGAACAAGGTTGTATATTGGTTAACAAGAAGTTGGTGAATCCCATCATGAAACCCATTCCCCCATAATCATTAGCTCTACAATGCTGAAATTGAGAAGGAAGAGTAGTGTAGCTAGCTCCTTAGTGTTCACGTGGGAAGAAATGAGAGGTGACTCTCACTTAGGGGCAAAGGATAACTCAACACTTGCAAATGTATATAATGTATGTCCAACACTTAGTTATAATAAATATACTTAGGTTATATAATATATTTACATATAGTATATACTTAGGTTGTACATCTAATTGGTGGCACAATGACATTTCAAATTAGCAACTAATAATATAATGTATCAAATAAGGGTACATATATATTAACATATAATCAATGTACATTTTTAATTTATCTCATTTTACTATATGCTAATTGGGTATTATTATTACTCATTATCACAACGGTTATTATTATAATTATAATAACTTATTAAAATCATTATCAATTATCAATTGTTTATTGATATTAATATAAGGTAATAGGGTATACATTAAGGTCTACCCACACACATCATGTTACATAAATAATAATATTATGTAACTCACATAATGCAATTAATCTTACTATATAGTCTATATATATAATATATAGCCACATTAATGCGTCACATTGCATTATATACAATATAGATAACTACCATATATTAAATGTTTAATTATCTCATGCTTGCACAAAATAATTAATCAAGTAAATATAATCTTATTATATTTATTAATTCTTTGCTCATTAATTTTCTATTTATTCACAATATCAATTAATCAACACGTTTAAATCCCTTCACTATATTCAAGTAAATTGAATATTTAATTACTAATGCTTCTAACAATACTTTAATATAAAACCTTAGGGTTGGTCTACTAATTTAAATAAACCATTAGTAACTCCCTTTAATTATTCCTAGCAATTATTCGCATAGGCATAAACTCACATAACCACATAACCACACAAGGTTTAAATAAGCTCACGAAACTAACTCATTAAAATTAAATCACATATTTAATTAATAATGGAGTTTAAAATTTTACAGTCATTACAATATGTGTAAATTGTGTCATAACATGCTTATATATGGCATATGATAATCTAAGTAGTTTATATTATGTAAATATGATGAATATGAAGAAATCATGTTCATAACAATTTACAGTAAACTTATTTTGAAAAATGGTTCATTTAAAGTCAAAATTTGTGTTTGATTGTGATATGTTGTATAAATTGAGTTTAAATTATAATAATATGCTTAGAAACGAAATCAATATGATTTGTATTATGTGAATTGGTTTAAAAACAAACCCATAGTGTTCGTTTTCATTAAGAACACTAAACAATAACTTTTTATTCAAAATAACAATATTGAGTTTTTATAATTGTGTATTTTGATGTTTATATGTATTAAAACATGTTAAAAGCATAAACTGATGTTTTTACAAAATTTTATATGAATTATGTATGCTAATTTCTGAGTTTGGTGCTAGAAAATAAGCCAAATTGGTTTTTTCCTGCACAGAATAGCGAACTGTCAGAATGGACTGCGTAGTGGCGCGGCCGCGCCGCTCCAAGGCGATGATGGAGCACGCCCGCGCCATGCAGCGTGCCCGCGCCATTCCAAGGAGTACTTGGAGCGCGGCCGCGCCAGCCATGCAGATTGTGCAAAAAGTTATTTTTAAGTGTATAACTTTATGATATTATGATGTAATAAATTATAAAGCATGTTAATAAAATTAAATACTAAATGGACAGTAATGAATTATAATATTAAAATATAACATGTATAATTTAAATTATAATTTAATTAATATAAGTACACAATTTAAGTTTGATTAATTATGTGAATATGTGGTTTGGCCATGTGATGTGATAATTAGTTATTAAACCTAATAAACTAGGAAGGTTGAGTTGACCTAAATGAGTTAACTAAGAATGTGAATTAGTTATATAGTAACTAATCTATGATTTATTATTGTTAATTATGTGTGTAGGATTAATTGAGGAACGTGCTATAATAATTGATAGCTTGGCCTCAAGGCAAGTTGTTCTATCCTTTCTTGATTACGTTTATGCAAGTTATTGTATTCTCTATAAGTTCTTTATTGAATAAATATCTTATCGAAGTTCATGATTTAATTAATGTGACCTTGACTTAATTGTTCAAGCAAGGTCTATGCTATCTTTCAAATGCTTTACGTTAATTCTAAAGTATAAGTTATTTCGAAATTCTTTATTTTTGAATTCTTAAAAGCTGATTCAACTACTTCTTAGTTGATGATAGTTGAACTCTAAATTATCCTTGAAGCTTATCCAAACCACACTTTCTTTGGTGCAGACTTGTTCTTAAATACTGAGATGAACAACCCTATTTGATAAGGGATTACCATGCAAAAGCGTTAAGATGTTTGTGCACAATAAATGGTACGAAGGGCTGATCCCCCTAAGTACGACTTAAGAGTCCATATAGTCTAATGACTGTTAAAGGTTTTAAATAGAAATGTTTATAACCTAGGACATCGTTCAAGGTCTTATGACCCTCAGATGAATTCTAAATCTTATTCTTGATTATTGATGAATGAAATATTATTCAATTCAGTTTAAGCTATTCAATACTATGCCATCACTATTGTTTGTCATTTCAAGTGAGCTTTTGTTTGCTCACTCTTGCATTACATAATCCTTGCAGCTAAAGTAGAGAAAGTTGATGAACCTTCAACTAGCAAATGCAAGAGTAAGATGAACAAGTGAAGACTTGTTTATATTATGATATGATGTGTAATAAGATTTTTATTATGTTATGATGTTTATTTTTCGCATTGACGATGTTAAGGTTAGATAACCCTGGGAACGTTTTGGATAAGTTGTAATCCTTTTTATAAAGAAGATTTTTATTTAATTAATAAAGGTTGTAATTTATTTTACATTCCTTATTTATGGGTAGTAGTTATGTTTTATTTAGATAGTGAGCACTAAATCTCGTGGAATTGAAGTACCCGGATTTGCGGGTGTCACAAAATCCACGCTCAAAATCTATCAAAACATGTCTTCCTCAAAAAATGCACCAACTAAATCTGGGCATGCCCGTCAGGGTGTGTAAATTTGTCCTATAAAGCCCGCCGAGGCGGGTGTTGGCAGAAAGCTCGGCGTCGGGGCGGCTTTGGAGCTCACTGGGGCGGCTTTGGACAGAGAGCTTGCCGTCGAGGCGGCCTTTATAGCTTGTAAAGCCCGCCTGGGCGGGCTTACTATTTTCCCAACTCGCAATCTATTTTCTTGGCTCACATTGGATTGATCTAGAATGCAACCTTGAACCATATTTATGTACTTGTGCATATTCTCATCCTCCTTGGACCAAGTTGTCATGTTATTCTCAATCCACATTACGTGCACCAAAGCCATAAGTCCTTCCTTTAAACTTTTAGCTCGACCTCTCGTCATCGGTCCAACTAGTACTTGCACCGGGTCCAATCCACGTCCTCCATTCGAGTCCAAGCTATTGATTCCCTCATCATTCCTCTCCTCTTGTAAAGGATTTGTCCTCAAATCGTCACCTACATCAAACAGACTTTGATCAGAAATATTGAAGGTTGCACTAACATTTTACTTACCTGGTAAATCCAGTTTGTAGGCATTACACTTGGAATGGACCATCTCCCCTCAGAAGTAATTTAGACCGTCTTTGAACCGAAAATCTCTTTTTCCGCATATGTAGCCATACCCAATCTCCCGGTTCAAATATAACTTGACATCGACCCTTGTTGGCCTGTCTAGCACATTGTTTTATCCTTTTCTCAATGTTGAGTCTCGCCTTCTCGTGTATCTACTTAACAAATTCAGACTTTTTCTTTCCATCCATGTTAGTAATTCAGACATAGGTAATGGTGATAAATTCAATGGAGTTAAAGGATTAAAACCATAAAAAAATTTAAATGGTGAAAATTTAGTAGCATAATGAACAGATCGATTATATGCAAACTTAACATGTGGTAAATATTCTTCCCAATGGCTGATATTATTTTTAATGATAGCCCTTAATAATGCAGACAAAGTTCTATTACTACTTCAGTTTGACCATCGGTTTGTGGGTGACAAGTAGTAGAAAATAACAGTTTAGTTCACAATTTACACCACAAGGTCTTCGAAAAATAGCTTAAAAACTTAGCATCTCTAACAGAAATAATGGTTCTAGGCATACCATACAATCAAATAATTTCCTTAAAGAACAAATTAGCTATATGAGATGCATCATCAGTTTTGTGACATGGAACAAAATGTGCCATTTCTAAAAATCTATCCATAATAATAAATATAGAGTCATTACCATGCTTAGATCCAGTCTAACACAAAATCCATAGATAAATCAATCCAAGGTTCATTAGGTATAGACAATGGTGTATACAATCCATGGGGTTGAACACGAGATTTAGACTGACGACAAGTAATGCACCTATCACAAATTCTTTCCACATCTCGCTTTATATGAGGACAATAAAAATGTTCTTTTAAAACAGCCAAAGTTTTATCAACAACAAAGTGTCCCATCAAACCACCCCCATGTGATTCTCTAACCAACAACTCACGCAAAGAACATGCATGTATACACAATTTTTTTTCACGAAACAAGAACCCATCCATTTTGAAATATTTACCTACAACATTCTTTTCACAAGTTTTAAACTCTTCACCGAAATCAAGGTCATTAACATACAATTCTTTAATTCGCTCAAAACCAAGTAATTTTGAATCAAGAGTATTTATCAAAATGTACCTTCGACACAAAGCATCCGCAACGATATTTTCCTTACCCTGCTTATATCGAAGGACATATGAAAATGTCTCGATAAACTCCATCCATCACACATGTCTTTTATTCAACTTGTGTTGTCCCTTCAAGTATTTTAATGACTCGTGATCGGTATGGATCATGAATTCCTTAGGCCACAAGTAGTGTTGCCATGTCTCCAATGCTCTAACTAATGCATACAACTTCTTGTCGTAAGTAGGGTAGTTCAAAGCTTCCCCACTCAACTTCTCACTGAAATACGCCACTAGTTTTCCGTCATGCATCAAAACAGCTCCAATCCCTAAACCTGAAGCATCACACTCAATTTCAAACGTTTTAGTAAAGTTAGGCAAAATAAGTAAAGGGACATTTGTCAATTTATCCTTAATCAAATTAATTACTTTTTCCTGTTTATCACCCCACTTAAAGCCCACACTTTTCTTGATGACCTTGGTCAGTGGTGCTGTAATCTCACTAAAATTGTGAACAAAGCGTCGGTAGAAACTTACGAGTACATGAAAGCTTCGTACTTGCTCACATTGGTTGGACTCGGCCAATCTTGGATTGCACGTACTTTCTCTTCATCCACTTGGACTCCTTGTGAACTCACAATAAAGTCAAGAAAAAACAACTCTATCCGAACAAACGTGAACTTTTCTTTGTTAGCAAATAACTTTTCTTTTCTAAGTACATCTAAAATAAATTTTAAATGTAAAACATGATCTTCCAAGTTTTTGCTATAAATGAGAATATCATCAAAGTAAACAACAACAAATTTTTCAATGAATGGACGCAGCACATAGTTGATCAATCTCATGAATATGCTGGGTGCATTAGTTAAACTGAAAGGTAACACCAACCACTCATAAAGACCATATTTAGTTTTAAAAGCCGTTTTCCATTCTTCACCCTCTTGCACTCTAATTTCACTCTTTGTATATATTTTGAAAAGATACAAGGCCCGTGCAATTCATATAATATGTCATCTAAACGAGGGATGGGATGTCGATATTTTACCGTAATGTTATTTACCCGCTCGACAATCAATGCACATTCTCCATTTTCCATCCTTTTTGGGCACTAGGATCATCGGAAATGCACATGGGCTCATACTTTCCTTTACGAACCCTTTTCCCATCAGCTCGTCAACTTGTCTTTGTAACTCCTTCATCTCCTTAGGATTACTCCGATAAGTCGGACGGTTAGGAATGGTCGCACCGGGAACAAAATTAATTTGATGTTCAATTCTCCGAATATATGGTAGTCATTGAGGAAGCTTCTCAAGAAATACCTCTTTGAAATCTTGTAGAAGAAAAAAAAGAACACTAGGCAACAAATCATTAGCGTTAGTATTCAAAAACGCCTCTTTATACGAAGTAAAATCATAAGCTGTTTAGAAACCAAAGCTCGCCTCACATCACTCTTTTCGCAAATATATTTGTTTTTCTCTCTTCTCCTTTCTTTTTCTCTCTTTCTTTTTCTTTCTTGTTTTTCTCGGGAATTTTCTTTTCTTCACTCTCTTTTTTTTAATATGGTTTTTTTTTTGCAAATAAATTTGATCCTCATGCACCTGTTGTGGTGACAAAGTACATAATGTCACCTTCCTTTATTGTGTACAAAAGAGTATTCATTGGTGAAACCATCATGCTTCACATGCCTATCAAATTACTATGGTCTCCCAAGTAGTAAATGTCCAGCTTGCATCGAAACCACATCACACAACACCTCATCTACGTATTTACCAATGGTGAATGCTACCAACACCTGCTTTCTCAGTCTCACATCTCCACTGTTATTAAGACATAGCAATCTATACAGTTGAGGATGTTTGGTTGTTGACAATCCTAACTTCTCCAATATAGTTGTACTTGCCACATTAGTGCAACTCCCACCATTAATTACCATGCAAAAAAAATTCCCTTGCACAAGACACCTAGTATGAAACAGATTCTCACATTGCTCCAAACTTTCCTCCTTCACTTGTGCACTAAGCGCTCTCCTCGAACCAAACATCTCACCACACATAGCAACTTCCCTATCATCAATCTCCTCTAATGGTGGCATAGAATCGGTGTCACTATCTTTTCCCTCTGTTTCCACCTCTCCATTGTCAGCAGCAATATAGTTCTCTGATTTGGACATTGACTAAAAATATGTCCCCTGCCTTGATATTTAAAGCAAACAATATCCCGATTGCGACTAGAGGAAGAAGAAGGTTAAGTTTTACCTTATTTTTCCCGATTAGTTACATCCGGTTTGAACTCCACTCTAGGTTTACCTGCAATTGACTTTTCCTCCCTCTTGGTAGCATTAGATTTCCATGTTGAACCCACAGTAGAATTCGATCGTTGTTCGCCTCTCCTCTTAGCTGTTTCTCAATCTTAATGGCCATATGTACCATATCCCCTAAATCCACATAATGTTGTCGTTCCACTAAATCCGATATGTCTTAATTTAGTTCTGTTAAAAATCGAGCCATTGTTGCCTCACTATCTCATCCATGTTAGACCTAGTCATCTGCATCTCCATCTCTTTGAAGTAGTCCTCCACGCTCATACTTCCCTATTTAAGATTCTGCCAATTCCAAAACAAATGGCGATGATAGTGACTCGGTACAAATCTCTTTTTCATCACTGTCTTCATTTCGGTCCATGTCTCAATCAGACGTTCCACACATCTCCTCTTGCTAGTACTCAACTGATCCCACAAAGTAATTGCATAATCTAAAACTTCGGTGACATCTAATCTAACTTTCTTCAGATCAGGAATAATTATGACAATCAAATACGCATTCTATCTTCCTTTCCCCATTCTAGATATGCCTATGGATTGGCCCTTCATGGAAGGCTGGAATTTCATTTTGATACCACTCACATATCATTCTTCCCTGTTTTGCCCTCCTTTTTCTCTAGTATTTATGGGCCTTCGGTGAAAGAATCAGATTCTGGATCTTCCTCCTCGCTAACTGCCCCTTCAAGTGAGTTCCCTCTGTTCTCGCTTCCCATTGATGTGTTCTTCCTTTCGGATGCCCACCGGAAGGGTTTTGAGTTTGTCCCGCTCCAATATCACTCATCTAATCGATGCGCTCATGCACCTGTTCCATAGCCATACTCAACTGTCTGGAAAGTTCTTTCATCATAGCCTCCATCATGAGTTTCGAATCAAAATTTGATGTGGACTCTGTCCACATACGCTTATCTTTCGAATTAGACATATTTCCTGCAAAATAAGGGTTAGTAGAAAATAATTTCCTCACCACTCTCTTACGTGTTTCGCTCGGATCAATGATTTTGCTTATGTATTCACTCAATAAATTGGCTTTTACCCTCAATTAATCTCACAGCTAAGTCTTTACCTCTAAATATTCTCTCTAAAAGGTTCTTTTCAAATTACATAGAAAATCTCTAGGTTTGACTAATCAATTAAAGTTAACTTATCATGAAACAATTTATAGAAGGTAGAAATCCTCACAATAGCATGCAACCAACAAAATTTAAAATAATAATGAAAATTTTCTATACTCCTTTTTTTTCACAATCTCAACTGAAATTAAAGGATAAGTAACCGCTAGAAGACTTAGCTTTGATACCAAATGATAGACTCTATCGACACCTCAACCCAACATCTATATGTAGACGAGAACCTTGGTACAATCGATCAAGCAATGATATATGCGTTAAATGGAACACTAACGATGCCTAAATCCCGTGTTTATATTGAAATAGGAACCTTGGCACAATCGACGATTGATGTGGTAGAAGACGCCACACACAACTATGAATTGTTACATGATAAGTCAAATTGAATCTCAAAGAATTAACCAAGAAAATTACTTATAAATTTTTCAAAGAACCAAAAGTAGAGAATAATCTCAAAAGAATAATAAATCTGAATAATAATGAATTGTGTCCTAATGAATTACATCCATGAGTCTTAAATAATAGAAATTGAAACCCTAGGAATCCTATAAGGAATCAATTTTGGAGTTCAAGATCTATTCTAACATCTTAGGTATATTAGAAAACTGATAAATATAGTAAATATTGAGTTTAGGAAACAAATCCACGCTCAAAAATCTATCAAAACATGTTTACCTCAAAAAACGTGCTAACTAAATATTGAGCATGCCCGCCGGGGTAGGTAAATTTGGCCCTTTAAAGCTTGCTAGGGCGGGTGTTGGCAAAGAGCTCGGTGTCGGGCTGCTTCAGAGCTCGCTGGGGCTGCTTTTGGACAGAGAGCTTGACGCCGGGGCAACCCTTTTGGCTTGTAAAGCCTGCTGGGGTGGGCTTGCTGTTTTCCCCAACTCGCAATCTGTTTTTCCTGGCTCGCATTGGATTGATCTGGAACGCAACCTTGAACATATTGATGTACTTGGGCATATTCTCATCCTATTTGGACCAAGTTATCATGTTATTCTCAATCCACGTTGCGTGCACCAAAGCCATAAGTTCTTCCTTGAAACGCATAGCTCGACCTCTCCGTCACAGGCCCAACTAGTACTTGCAACGGGTCCAATCCCCGTCCTCCATTTGGGTCCAAGCTATTGATGCCCTCGTCAATATATCTGTTATATAGTGAAGTTACTCATATCCATAAGAACTAAAATTTAGAATCAATATTTCAATAAATCTTTGAGGGGTAGTTTTAAACTAATATTCCGTTTATGTTAAGATTAATTGAACAAATTAATTATCTGATAACAACTCTTTAAAAATACAATTTTTTGTTAAAGATTATTTCAATGTTCTAGATCTACTTTTATGCCTCTAGGAAACAACAAGTGGTATTAGAGCAGGTTCTCCTATATAAAGCTTAAACACTTGAGTTAATCATATGACACATAATAAAATTGTTCTGAGCTTGGTGGTGGAAATAAGCCACCCCTTCTAAATAAAGAGGAAATTTACTAATGGGAAGGTTCATTTGCAGGCCTATATAGATGCAATAAATGAAGATTTATATGATGCTGGTAATTAGTGGTCCATACATACCAATGAAGCTAGCTCTAACCACTGATGATCCAAATAACATGGCAACCAAGCACAGAGTTGAATGGATTGATAATGAAAGATGTTAGTGCAGCTGGACAAAAGGGTAAAGAACATTCTATTAATGCCTTAGAAGATGAGCTGTTTGAGAATGTAGTAAACAACACAACAACTAAAGAAGTTTGAGAAGCTTTGTTGATCATGCATGAAGGAACAGAAGAAGTTAGAGAGAATAAGCAGGTCTCTTATGACTTCAGCATTATGAAATGTTTTCTCATATTCCAAGAGAGAACGTAACTACTACTATGAAAGATTCAACATTACTACTAAACTCTTTAAGAGCTTATGGAAAGGTCTATCCAAATAAGACCTTAACATTAAGTTCATGAGATCTCATCCTAACAAGTCTGATGCTAAAACCACTGTTATTTGTGAATCAAAGAATCTTCATGAGATAACTGTGTAGAAGCTCTATTGGTAATCTCCATACCTATAAGCTAGAGCTGAATCAACGAGCAGAGACTACATCAGAGAGCAAGAGAAAAGATAGAGGAGTTACTGTGATGCCCCCAAATCTATATAACCCGTGGTATCCGATTCGGTGCTCACGCATTTCTACAATTAATGTGACGTCCCCAAATCTATACACCCACGGTATCCAATTCGGTGATCACATCTAACTGAATTAATGATATTTATTCGATAAACGTCAATAAATATTCCATAATATATAATTCCTATCTCTCCAATATTCACAGTATCCCATAATAGATAATAGTTCCCGTAAGAATAGTCTCTGTGTTTGGATACCCTTACTTGGATGGATAGGTTTATATCTTATGTATATTTCTTTCATATCAATAGTTTCTATCTATCTGATATTCATAGTATGAATGATAAGATTGTTCTTGGAACCGAGGAGCGACCTCAATGCTTACAGAACTACCAAAGTCATTCAATACCCTCATTCAGATGTATAGTTCATATGGATACTGTACTAGTTCAATAATATTTTCTAATTCATCTAAAAATGTAAAGATACACGGTTGCGAAAACAAAAGATGATAGTGTATATATCATAAGATTGATTACAAGGTTCTCAATATAGAGTACTGAATTACAAAAAGGTCTTTAAAAGACTTTTACAACATTAAAACGATAATTTAAACTAATTAGCATAAGGCATCTTCCCATTATTTGTTCCAGATGTTCCAGGGTTACCGTCTAACACTGCAAAGGAAATAATTTGCAAGAATCAGCAAGTTTATATGTATAAATAAAATGTTTGATTTCAAGAAATGACAATTCAACAAGTATTTTTAACTGAGGGTTGATAACCGAATCGGAGTCATATCAACCATTTCTGTCAGTCGCAAGGACTTAGAAATATATATATTTTATTCGGATATGATATAGGGGATCAACATAGTCAATATCCTAGGAGCATGCATATCATCCTAACCGTGCCCACGTGCACTTCAAGTGTTTTATTAACACTATACAAGTCCCATTTCAGGGTAATTTTCATCTTAGTATAAGATGTCTTACCAAAACAATTGGTTTGACCAACAGTTTATGCTTGATAAACAATAATACAATAATAACTGACTAAGTAATTCATTTCTTATGTTATGCTGAAACTGTAATGGCCGTGAATTTTAAACTCCATTATTAGTTAAATATGTGATTTAATTTTTTATGAGTTAGTTTTGTGAGCATATTTAAACCTTATGTGGTTATGTGATTATGTGAGTTGAGCCTATGCGAATGAATGCTAGGATTATATTAAAGGGAATCACTAATGGTTTATTAAATTAGTGAACTAGTCCTAAGTTTTATATCAAAAGAATTGATAAGGTGATTAGTAATTAAATATTCAATTTGCTTGAATATAGTGAAAGGATTAATTATGATTACAAAAGATAAACAATTAACGAATAATTAATTGATAGTATGTCAATTAACTATTATTGTGAATAAATAATATATTATTGAGTAAAGGATTAATAAATATAATAAGATTATATTTACTTGATTAATTAAATTGTGCAAGCATGCGATCTATTAAACCTTTAATATATGGTAGTTAACTATATATTATATATAGTACAAGGTGACACATTAAAATGTCTATATATTATATATATATAGACTATGTAGTAAGATTAATTGCATTAATAGAGTTACATAATAATATTCTTTATGTGACATGAAGTGTGTGGGTAAACATTCAGGTATACCCTATTGACATATAGTAAATGGGATAAATAGAAAATGTACATGGATTATATGTGGGTATATATGTACCCCTACTTGATACATTGCATTATTAATTACTCATTAGAAATAACATTGTGTACCCTCCAATTTAATTATAACCTAAGTATAGAAATATATGTATTTATTATATAACTAAGTGATTGGGCATACATTATATATACAATTGCAAGTTATTGAGAGTTGTTGTTTGTCCCATAATATGAGCTCAATTTCCTCTTCACGTGTATACCCACAAGGCTACACTACTCTATATCTCCTTCTCAATTTCAGCAAATGTAGCTGCTGATTGTAAGGGATGTGGAATTTATAATGGGATTTACCAACTCTCAACCACCATCTCTTATCCATTATGCAACCCTATATTCCTTTGGTTTGATCTAATGAAGAATTGCAATGTCTGGTTATCCAGTTGCCTATAAATATCAACCCTTCTCCTCTCATTTTCATTTGCTGAGTATTTCAATTGAATTAAGGAGAGTGATATAGCAGCATTGTAGGAATTACTTAGCAGTAAACTAAATTCAATAGTAGAGGTATAAATTCCAATTATTGTTCTTCATTTTGCTAAGTTCTTGATTCTTTTATTTAAGCATGAATTGTATGATAAGTTGATTTCAAAATGCTTATTAGTTGCTATGTTTGCTTACAAGTATAATAGAACTATATTCTATTGTGGCTGGAACGAATTCGTATAAAAAAATTTTGAGTTGGGTTTACAATTCTGCCGAAGCAGGCTGCTTCTGTCATTGGCAGAAGCCCTGCGCAGCTGCGCCAGTTTTGAACTGGCCAGCGGCGCAGCTGCGCCAGGCCTGAACCAGAGTTTCCTATTTTTTGTTGCAACCTACTATGTGATAACTTGTTGATATTGTTTAAGGCAAGCATGAAAACTGGTATAACTCCTATAAACATGTTCCTTGATACAACATGTATGTTTATGGCCATGATAGCCGTATACTATTGATAAAAAGCTTTCTAGTTTAGAAGTGAACTTAGAATGGTTAAAGTGAACTTCGTCGCGAACATATCATGTGAGCATTCTGATTTTTGTGAACATGATCGTATGGTCTATATTGACATGAAATGTATGTTTAAAGTGTTGAACACACTAGCATACTTTATTGAAAGTTTAAAACGATTTCAACGATAAGAACTTAAGGACTTTGAATTAAACTCGACCAGACTTATGTCTTTTAGATTCTGACCATTTGACTACTTGTATGTGACTTATAAATGTGTTCTAATACATGAGAGTTATGGCTACGAGATACTTTGCATATACTAAGTTACCTTTGTTGACTTAGTGCAATTTTGAAAGAAAACTTAGAAATTGAGAGCTAATATCATCAATCCATATGTTAGTTACGTTCTAAGCATGCAAGCATGTATATTAAGATTTCATTATGCCTATAGACATGTTGACATGAGCATCATACATGGATTTTACATATGCACGCATATTCATAGAAAATGAATTTCTAAGGCATGAACTATGTGATTAAAGTATACATGTGTTGTTTACGCACAAGCATGCCTACTTAGTATGGTTTAGTCTTTTTATGAGATAATATGACCGTAGTAGCGAACTTTTGAAGCATATGATTTTGAATTGGAATAGAATTAATATGCTAGGTCTCGAACTTGAGTTAATAACCTTATAAGCATGTGTATTTGTTAATGTCAGTAGTTTGCATGTTAGAGAGTTGGCACGGATTGGTGCAGCCTGCTAGTTTCCTGACTATGCTAGTTGACTTATATGATGTTTAAACTACAAACTAGAATCTGACCCTACTGATATGTGATTACTTGAGATAACTACATACTATGACAATGTGGCATGATAATTAGATGTTTGTTAAGTATAAACTCTTACCGGTTTACACAATACTAATTAAAAGACCGACTTGTTAATGTTAGGTCATTTCAATGCTATTTAATTAAAGCTAGAACTTATTTGTAGCTGAGCAATCAGGCAAGTATTCGAACCGCCACATTTATGGTGTTGCAAGTATTCTATCCTATGCATTTACTTTATGCAAGGAATCTATGGTTTGAATGCAAGTTCTCTGACTTACACTCTTTATTTGTGCAAGTCTTCTGAAACTCATTCTTTATTGTGCAAGTTTCTATCCTTCTCATATTATATTGAGCAGGTTATTATTGTGTTGCAAGTTATTTAAGCTTGAGTCTTATTTCCAAGCATGCTATTAGGTGGTTTAATTACTTTACAATTATTCCACATTGATCTTATTGATATTCGCACTTGGTGCACTTGAGTTTGTATAGTCTTGGACTTGTACCTTATTTAAAGTTCTATAACTCTTGAACTGCGTCAGATAGAGTCTGAACCCTTGTTCGGTCAGACAATTGTATGACGTTTTATAAAAGCTATCCAGACCAATTGATGGTATGGATTCTTAGACAGAAAAGAACACCCCTTATATATAGGGGAGTACCCCAGGTATCTATTATAAAGATACAAACAGCAGAATTGAATGTTATGCATATACATAGCGTGAGGCTGATCCCCTCAAGTACTTATTCTGTAACCAGTAACCAAAGCATCAATCAGCTGTTGATTCCATTGGAGTTTTATAGTTCAAAGTCTACTTGACTATCAGTTATTCTAAAAGAAATTATTATTCTTGCTTCCGATATTCATATTATTAAATTCATTGTCAGATATATTCTTTTCATCATGATATATCCTTTATTGTTGTATTTAAACTTGTTGAGCAAACTTGTTTCTCATTCTTGCTATATCATGACTTCTATTGCAGTTAAGCCCGAGACTTCTGGGAAGGACAAGGGTAAAGGAAAGATGTAGGAATAGTTTGCAAGGAGTAGACTTTGTATTATGATTAGTTTAATTATTGTTATATAATATGAACCCTAATGATTATTCTAAGGTGTGTTTGTATGTTTGTATTAAGGTTATCGAATCTTGGGACTAGTAACACCTTTTGGATGAACGACATACGTTTATTATATTTCCGCATTTAGTTATTGTATGTTGTTTAGAGGTGAATAGTTGTATTATATCGTGACGACTGAATCGGTGTTAGAGAACCCGGATTTGGGGGTGTCACAGGTTGGTATCAGAGCTGTAGGTTATAAACATTAGGAATGCAAAATCTAGGTTTTAACCTTAGTAGAAAACTCAAGTAGATTATGTAGGTGATGGGTTGAGGAGATCCATCGAGTTTTATTGTGATACTGAAGTTGTTTATTTGAATCTAATATGATTGATAGACGTCCTAACTTCTTAATGCTAACATGAATAGCATATCACGTAAAGCCTAAATTTTCTTCCTTTCCTCAGATCATGCTGCCTAGGAGACTACCACGAAACCAGAGGGAGGAAGGATCCGTTAACAACGGAGGGGGAAATGTTAACCCAATGCAGAACTTCGTTGATTTGTTAACAAAAGCAATGCAAAACAGACCCCCGTCGGCAGGGCAGCCAGGACATCACTGGGTTAGCTTCAAAGATTTTAATTTGGTAGGACCACCGAAGTTCCGGGGAACCTTAGACCCAATCGAAGCCCAAACCTGGATAGAAGAGATGGAGAAAGCGATTGAGGTCGCACGGGTGGCCGAAGCATAGAAAATGAGTTTTGCCACTTTCATGATGAAGGGCGAAGCTAATTATTGGTGGAAAGCTAATAAGGGATGAGCAGGCGTATGAGTTATTCCTTGGGACAAATTTAAGGAGCTATTCCTCGAGAATTACTTCTGGGAGAATACACAACAGGATATAGAGGTTAAGTTTTTGGAACTGAAATAAGGCAGTATGTCAGTCGCAGAGTACGCTATAAAATTTAACGAGTTGGCCCGATTCGCTTCACATCAAGTGGACATGGAGGCCAGGATTGCAAGAAGGTTCGAGTTAGGATTAAAGCCATGGGTATAGAAAGAAGTTGCGGTATTGAAGATTAAGACTTTCTCTAATCTACTAGAAAGGGCTATCATTGCAGAAGGAGGCAATGAAGCCATAGCCCGATTTAAACAAGATAAGAAGATCGGTCAGGAAGGACAGAAGGGGGGAAGCAGCGAAGGCAGCAAACCCGACAAGCGTAAATTGATGGAGAGCCAATCCTCTGGAGGTAACAAGTTCGGGGGAGAGGCCAAGAAAAGTGTGAAGTGAAACAACTGCGGGAGGAATCACTCGGGGCAGTACATGAAGGGAAAGAGTGTTTGTTATCGTTGTGGACAGCCGGGGCACGTGGCTCCTCAGTGTCCGAATAAGAAGAAAGGATAGTGTTTCTCGTGTGGAGCCCTAGACCATCAAATTAAGGACTATCCGAAGAGAAAGGGCGATGCGGCTAGCGGCAATCGCAACAACAACAACGGGCTGAGCATTGGAGGCCCAGCCAGTTAAGCTAACAGACCAACGGCACACACGTTCAACATGACCGTACAAGATGCGGTGGAGTCTAAGGACGTGGTGTCAGGTATCATCCCAATCAACAATATAGATGCCTATGTGTTATTTGATTCGGGTGCTACCTGCTCTTTTATTTCCAAAGAATTTGCTAAACAGTTAGACTTACCTCGTGAAAGATTAGAACACCCTATGAATGTAGAAGTAGCAAACAAGGAAATTATCCCCGTAGAATACATTCATAGGAACTGTTATACTGAATTACGAGGATTTAAGCTCAATGTGGATTTGATACCGATTCGTTTGGCGAAGTTTGATGTAATCCTTAGAATGGATTTGTTATTGATTCACGGAGCAGTTATAGACTGTAAGAAGAAGTGTGTACACCTTAAGACTCCGAATAAGTCAAAGGTGGTATTTTATGGTAGTAAATCGCCGAGACAATCTCATTATCTGACGATGGTGCAAGCGCAGAGATTGCTTAGGAAGGGTTGTGTAGGTTATTTGGCTCACGTGGTTGATACTCGACTAGTCGAGGGTGAACTAGGTCAGATACCTATTGTAAGGGAATTCGTCGATGTCTTCCCAGACGAGATTTTGGGATTGCCACCAGATAGAGAAATTGAGTTTGTTATTGATTTGGCACCAGGGACAGCACTGGTATACAAAGCACCGTATCGTATGGCACTGGTAGAGATGAAAGAACTGATGGCTCAATTACAAGGGTTATTAGATAAGGGATACATTCGACCGAGCGTATCACCGTGGGGAGCACCAGTCTTATTCGTAAAGAAGAAAGATGGGTTGCTACGATTTTGTATCGACTACCGAGAGTTGAACAAGGTCACGGTTAAGAACAAGTATCCGTTACCCAGGATGGAGGATCTATTTGATCAGTTGAAGGGGGAAAAATACTTTTCAAAGATTGACTTGAGGACCAGTTATCACCAACTGAAGGTGAGGGCGGAGGACATTCCAAAGACGGCATTCAAAACTCGGTATGGACAGTTTGAGTTTTTGGTAATGTCATTTGGATTGACGAACGCGTCGGCAACATTTATGGACTTGATGAACATAGTGTTCAAATAGTATTTGGATAAGTTCATTGTCGTATTCATCGATGACATTCTGGTGTATTCAGAGACGGAGGAAGAACACGCCGAGCATCTTCGGATAGTGTTGGAGACATTAAGGAGGGAGAAACTGTATGCAAAATTCTCCAAGTGTGAGTTTTGGTTGCAGAGAGTGTAATTTTTGGGGCACATTATCGACAAGAATGGTGTTTCGGTGGATCCGGCAAAAGTAGAAGAGATTATCAATTGGGAGTAGCTAAAGACGCCGACAGAAATCAGGAGTTTCCTAGGATTAGCGGGATACTATCGAAGATTCATTCAGGATTTTTCGAAGATAGCATCACCGTTAACCAATCTTACCAGAAAAGTAATTAAATTTGTTTGGACGGAGAAATGTGAGGAGAGTTTCCTAGAATTGAAGAAGAGGCTTTGTCAATCACCTGTATTGGCCTTACCGGATAACACGGGAGGGTTTGTCGTGTATAGTGATGCGTCACACAAGGGTCTTGGTTGTGTACTTATGCAGCACGATAGGGTCATTGCGTACGCTTCACGTCAGCTGAAAGATTATGAGAAGGGTTATCCGACTCATGACCTGGAGTTAGCAGCAATAGTTTTTGCCTTGAAGATTTGGAGGCATTATTTGTATGGTGAGAAGTGTGAGATATATACGGACCACAAGAGTCTGAAGTATATCTTCACGCAGAAGGAGCTAAACATGAGGCAACGCCGATAGTTAGAATTGATCAAAGATTTTGATTGTGAGATTCTGTACCATCCATGCAAAGCAAATGTAGTGGCAGATGCCTTGAGTAGAAAAGGCAGAGAGAAGTTATAGAAGTTAACCATTCAAGAGGAATTGGAGAAAGATTTTGAGAGACTAGACTTGGAGATTAAGTATCCGATGGAGATCAACGAGAAATTATTTACAGTGACAGCAAGTCTGACTTTATTAGATAAGGTTAGAGAGGCACAAGATAAGGACGAAGATTGAGATAACATCAAGAAGCGATTGGCTGAAGGTGATGAATTGAAATACAAGATTGATAGCACTGGACTACTGAGATTCGAGGGACGAATTTGGGTACCATTAGTACCGGAGCTAAGGGAGGAGATTTTACAAGAAGCGCACAGTACGAGATACTCGATACACCCAGGAAGCATGAAAATGTACCAAGATTTGTGTCACCACTTCTGGTGGCCAAACATGAATAGAGAGGTTGCAGAAGATGTCCAACTTTTCGAAGGGTCAAGGCAGAGCACAAACGACCAAGCGGGTTATTACAACCGTTAGAGATTCCAGAATGGAAGTGGGAGCACATCACAATGGACTTTGTGGTGGGACTTCCAGCAATGCAGAAAGGGCACGACGCCATATGGGTGATTGTAGATCGTCTCACCAAGTCGGCTCACTTTTTGTCGATTAAGAAAAAGTATCGTTTGGACCAACTAGCCAAATTGTATGTCAAGGAAATTATCTCGAGGCATTGGGTGTCGGTATCTATTGTATCGGATAGTGATCCGCGATTCACGTCAAACTTCTGGAAGAGTCTTCAAGAAAGAATGGGGACACAACTACGAATGAGTACCGCATATCATCCGCAGACCGATGGGTAGAGCGAGAGAACAATTCAAACACTTGAAGACATGCTCCGAGCTTGTGTGATGGACTTCAAGGGTAGCTGGGAGGATCATCTTCCATTAGTAGAGTTCGCGTACAACAATAGTTATCATGATAGTATTGGAATGCCACCGTACGAAGCGCTATATGGGAGAAAATGCCGAACGCCCTTATGTTAGGACGAAGTAGGTGAACATCGACTGTTGGGACCAGAACTGGTACAGCAGACAGAAGAGATCATCAAGGTGATAAGAGCCATACTAGTAGCGGCTCAAGATCGCCAGAAGAAGTATGCAGATTTACATCGCAAGAAGAAAGATTTTGAATTAGGAAGCTATGCATTTTTGAAAGTATCTCCCTGGAAAGGGAAGATTCGTTTTGAGAAGAAGGGCAAGTTGAGCCTTAGGTTCATAGGAAAGTTTGAGATTCTGAGGCGAGTCGGTGAAGTGGCGTACGAGGTAGCGTTATCTCCTGAACTTGAGCACATTCACAACGTGTTTCATGTGTTAGTGTTGCGACCGAATAAACCGGACTACAAGCACGTTATCTCCTATGAACCAATCCAAGTCGAGAAAGACATATCGTACGAGGAAGTTCATGTCCAAATACTAAATAGGAAGGAATAGAATCTGAGGAATAAGATCATCTATTCCGTTAAGATTCTCTGGAGGAATCACGCAGTCGAAGAAGCTACATGGGAACTAGAAGAGAAGATGAAAGGGAATTATTCGTTTTTATTTGAGTAACCTTATTTATACAATTCCGACGACGGAATTTTTATAAGGGGGGATGGATGTAATGACCGTGAATTTTAAACTCCATTATTAGTTAAATATGTGATTTAATTTTTTATGAGTTAGTTTTGTGAGCATATTTAAACCTTATGTGGTTATGTGATTATGTCAATTGAGCCTATGCGAATGAATGCTAGGATTATATTAAAGGGAATCCCTAATGGTTTATTAAATTAGTGAACTAGCCCTAAGTTTTATATCAAAAGAATTGATAAGGTGATTAGTAATTAAATATTCAATTTGCTTGAATATAGTGAAAAGATTAATTGTGATTTTAAAAGATAAACGATTAACGAATAATTAATTGATAGTATGTCAATTAACTATTATTGTGAATAAATAATATATTTTTGAGCAAAGGATTAATAAATATAATGAGATTATATTTACTTGATTAATTAAATTGTGCAAGCATGCGATCTATTAAACCTTTAATATATGGTAGTTAACTATATATTATATATAGTACAAGGTGACACATTAAAATATCTATATATTATATATATATATATATATATATATATATAGACTATATAGTAAGATTAATTGCATTAATAGAGTTACATAATAATATTGTTTATGTGACATGAAGCGTGTGGGTAAACATTCAGGTATACCCTATTGACATATAGTAAATGGGATAAATAGAAAATGTACATGGATTATATGTGGGTATATATATACCCCTAATTGATACATTGTATTATTAATTACTCATTAGAAATAACATTGTGTACCTTCCAATTTAATTATAACCTAAGTATAGAAATGTGTGTATTTATTATATAACTAAGTGATTGGGCATACATTATATATACAATTGCAAGTTACTGAGAGTAGTTGTTTGTCCCATAATATCAGCTCAATTTCCTCTTCACGTGTATACCCACATGGCTACACTACTCTATATCTCCTTCTCAATTTCAACAATTGTAGCTAATGATTGTAAGGGATGTGGAATTTATGATGGGATTTACCAACTCTCAACCACCATATCTTATCCATTATGCAATCCTACATTCCTTTGGTTTGATCTAATGAAGAATTGCAATGTCTGGTTATTCAGTTGCCTATAAATATCAAACCTTCTCCTCTCATTTTCATTTGCTGAGTATTTCAATTGAATTAAGGAGAGTGATATAGCAGCATTGTAGGAATTACTTTAGCAGTAAACTGAATTCAATAGCGGAGGTATAAATTCTAATTATTGTTCTTCATTTTGCTAAGTTCTTGATTCTTTGATTTAAGCATGAATTGTATGAGAAGTTGATTTCAAAATGCTTATTAGTTGCTATGTTAGCTTACAAGTATAATAGAACTATATTACATTGTAGCTGGAACGAATTCGTATAAAAAAAATTTGAGTTGGGTTTACAGTTCTGTCGAAGCAGGCTGCTTCTGTCTCTGGCCGAAGCCCTGCGCAGCTGCGCCAGTTTTGAACTGGCCAGCGGTGCAGCTGCGCCGGCCTGAACCAGAGTTTCCTGTTTTTTGCTGCAACCTGCTATGTGATAACTTGTTGATATTGGTTAAGGCAAGCATAAAAACTGGTATAACTCCTATAAACATGTTCTTTGATACAACATACATGTTTATAGCCATGATAGCATATACTATTGAAAACGTTCCCACGTGATGACTCCTTCTCCATCTCGGGTCTTGTTAGCCTGCCACCAAAAACTAGCATCCGACTTCAACATGAAAGTCGCGAATGCTGTCTTCTGGTCTTCCCCTACCCTAGCCACTTCAAATACCTTCTCTATTTCTATAACCCATGTCTGAGCTTTGATAGGGTTAGTCGATCCTTTAAACTCAGGCGGTCCTACTGCCTTGAAATCCTTGAACGTAGTACCCTGCACTTGCGGCTGATTTGCAAGAGCTCCTGTCAACAGGTTCACCAACTGTTGAACCGAGTTGGGATTCGTCCCATCGTTATTGTTGTTGTTCGTCACACCCTCGGGGTTTTGATGTGTTATTCTTCTTCTAGGAGGCATTTTCTGTTAAGAAAATATTAGTATTAGACCCTTTATTCAATTTTTAAATATTCAAGTTCATACTTAAACGTTCGAATACCTTAGTTCACATAGAACACATAGCACATCAATAAACATCTTTTATTCATTAGTCGTAGTTTAAAAACATCAACCAGATAGCATTTCTGCCATTTACATCATCCTTCCTGAACTGGAAAAGTTGCAGGATTACATTATTAACTTATCCCATTCTTATCTCAAATTATGGGATTTACTTTATTTACTACAAAAAGCAACACATAAACAAAAGCTCTACTACTACTGCTACTGCTACTGCTACTACTGCTACTGCTACTGCCACTGCCTAGGCATATTAATACGTCGCACAGCCTCTCTGCGTTTCTCTTCCATTAACCGAAATGTCGTTCTTCGGTCCACCACATACCACGGTAAACCTTGGAACTGAGCTGGGTAGTAGAAAACACGGTCCTGAGCTCTCTCTATCGCTGTATAAAAAGCATATTCCGTTTCCCTCAGCTTGGCCCTCTTGTTTTCAGCTTTACCTTCAGCTCGATCGACTCGTTCATTAGCTCTCAAGCTTGACTCTTCAGCTCTGGCACGCTTCCTTGACTCCTCCTGGATGTCTTGCTTCAGCTTTGCCAGTTCAAATCGAGCAGCATCTCTATCAACCTCCGTATGTATCAGGTTCCATTGTGCATCTCCTAGGTCACTTGCCATTTCTTCGATCGTCTCGTCTCACTGCTGAATGGTTTCTTCAAGCTCTCCGACTCGACCCTAAAGCTCCACGTTGCTATCGTAGACTGCCTCATACATCTCAGCACTAGTAGAGTGAGGTGGGAATTCCTCTTTGGGATCCTCTTCCTCCTCCTCCTCCTCTTCAGACTTATTCTCGTCCTCTTCTTCTGGAATAGGTGTCAGCTCACGCTCTCGACCAGCTACGGTGATCACTGGAGATGGCTCTCTCCTAACCAGCTGCTCCCAGACAATATGTATGTCATGGGGCTCCTCCTCTCTAGGCATCTGAGGTACATCCTCTCTAGCCTGACTAGGTTCTCCAACGTTCGACATCCTGACAAAAGAATTTTAAAGTTCAATATTACGTGATAACGAATCGACATTCTTTGAATACTACAATGTAAACACACAGGCACATAAGGTAGTTTATTATCTTTTACCTATCACATCTATCTTTTCGATTTATAAGGCTACTACCTAAGGTTTTTCCCCACCTAAAGTTTCATAACCTACAGCTTTGATACCAACCTGTGACACCCCCAAATCCGGGTACTTCGTTTCCACATGATTTGGTGTTCACTTTCTAACTATAACAAACATCTACCCAATATATCTCAAGATAAATTATAATCTTTATTCAAAATAATAAAATCTCCCTTAAAACAAGGGTTACAACCTTCTAAAAAATCAATTCCAGGGTTACTCTAACCTTGGCATAAACAATACAGTGCGAAATAAAAACATGACATAAAAGTCTTATTACAATCATTTCAAAATAATTAAACAATTCTTCACTTGCTTTGCTTTCCCTTGCCCTTACTCGTAGACGGAGCATCAGCGTTATCAACCTTAACTGAAATTGTTATTTAATGCAAGAGTGAGCAAACCACAGCTCACTGGAGTTTAACAATAATATAGACATGAAAGGATATCTTTAAAAGAATCTGAACAACTTAGCTTGCTTCAATAATAAAGAATTGAATAATAATTCTCTATTAACAATAAAATTCGAATATAGAATTTATCTGAGGGTCATAAGACCTTTGAACTCTTGTCCTAGGTTATAAATATTTCTATTTAAACCTTTAACAGTCAATAAGACTATGGACCTTAACTCGTACTTAGGGGGATCAGCCCTTCGTACCATGTATTGTGCACAAACATCTTAACGCTATGCGTAGTAACCTCCCCTAATAATTAGGGTTGTTCAACTCAGTAATTTGAATTCAAGTCTACACCAAAGAAAGTTTGGTTTGGATAAGCTTACAAGGGTAATTTAGAATTTACGTTCATCAACTAAGGATTAGTTGAATCGACTTTCAATAATTCATAAATAAAATATAATTCATAAATAAAATAATTATGAATTAACATATGCTTTAGAAGTAACTTAAAGCATTTAAAATAATAACTGGATCTTACTTGAACAAGAAGTTAAGATCATTTCAACTAAATAAACAATTGTCCAATACAGAAATGGAAAGGACATTCTCAACAATGAATATATGAACTCAAGAAATTGCATAAAATTAATACAAGATTAGGGTTTAAAAAACTTGCATAACAATTAATACAAGATTAGGGTTTAGAAAACTTGCTTTAAGCGCAAGCTACTTAACACAATTCACGTACTTTAATAGTTCCTATATACATCCAATCATAATAACCTAAATTAGTTAACACATAACTAACTCATATAAGTGGTTAACCCTCATGGTTAACTCACTCTAATTAAATAAATAATCAACTATCACATAGTTAATTACATCACACACATACTCACATAATTAAATTAATTATGTATTTAGCTAAATTATAATTAAACAATTATAATTTAAACACTTAACACTACAAGAAATTACACAAAAAATGACGCTAAAATTTGTCATATAAAATTTATTTTTCGTCACTAAAATAATTGGTGACGAGTGTTAATCGTCACGAAGACCGTCACCGTATGAGCGTGGTATTAGGTTTATTTGACAATATTTGATGTCGTCACTAAATGTTTTAACTTATGGTGACGATCTACACCATTGTCACTATAATTAATTACTTGTAGTGACGTTAATAGCGTCACTATTTGAATGACACTTTTGTCACTCTATATTATGTTTCGTCATCAAAACGTAGTACATTAAATGACAAAAAATCTTTCTTCGTCATTAAATGCTACTATTTTAGTGACAAAAATATGTTACTCTATTTAATTCATCTAATTTTAATGACGACAATATTGTCATATTTATGATTATTCATTCGTCATGTTATTGTGTTTATCGTCACCAAAAATAAGAAAATAAATGACGACAGAATAATTCGTCACCTAATACTATATTTAACATGACAATTATATCATTGTCATTTCATATTTTAAATAATATTACAAAATAATTTGTAACCAAAAAGTTACTTTCTGAGACACATTTTTCAATGTCACTAATTAAATACTTATGGTGACGATACATCTCGTCACAGAAAGAGATATTAATAGTGACAAAATTATTTGTTGTGACTAAATGAATATATAATAGTGACGATATAGTTTGTCACCAAAGAGTTACTTTCTATGACACATTTTTCACTGTGACTAATTAAATACTTATGGTGATGATCGAACTCGTCACAGAAAGAGTTATTAATAGTGACAAAATTAAAGGTCATCACTAAATGACTATATAATAGTGACGGCATAACTTGTCATCAAATAGTTAATATTAGTGACAAAATCAGTTGTCATAACTAAATGACTATATATAATGACAATACTATTAATTCTAAAGAGTTAATATTATTCGTCATTAAAATTTAATTTTTATTGACCAAATATTATTTATGAATAAATGATTATAAATCGTGATGATGTGGTGGTCATATTAAGTTGTTTGACATTCAAAATGTATTGTTACATTAACAATTTTTAATAAAAAATATATTACATTTAGTGACCTTTTTAAATCAACTTTACACGTGTATATAATATAAGAGACACAAGTCAATAAACATTTAAAATAAAAAGTAATTATCTTATAAAAAATAGTAGATTCACTAATTCAACAAAATACCCAACTAGGCAATTAACAATTGCTTAAATAATCTAAGTACCACAAAACAAAATTTATATAATCCAAAAAGCTAAAATTCTGACATCCATATCCTAAGAAAATGCTTAATTAAAACCTTCTACCTTGTGGTTATTGACCTTCCAGAAAAATCTCTATCTGCAAATTCATCAAAACATATAAACATAAATCAGTGAAATAGTTATGAAATTAAAAAAGAAAAGTATATAAAGAAATAAATGTTTAAATAATAAATTGTGAATTTTCCAAAACTATAGCTATAACATTACTAAATAAATTATGCTATCTTTTTAGGCCCATAAATATGGTACAATAAAATTATTAGTCAAATGCAATCAAGCAACTAATAAGCTTAAGCTCAAATTCATCAAACAGTTAACTTCGAACAATAAAATAAAATAAATAAACCAATAAAACCAAATTACACAAAGTCATGTCCATATAAAAAGTTCAAAAAAAAACACTGCTATAGTGCATGTTACAGAGAAAACTTGAAAGCATGTTATCTAGCACGGGCAACTTCTGCTTAATTCATTGATCATACATTGAGTTCATATGAACATAAACCATAAACACAACTAGCCTCAAGATCCATTGAACATTAACAAACCTTTATAAGCATATTTATTACTCAAAGTAATAAAGATCATGTTTGTCCCATATAAAGAAAAAGATATAAAATCATGTTTGTCTCATAAACAATGTATCCTCAAATCAGCCAGAACAAATCAAATCTAACTATAACAGTATAAATCAAATTCATGTTTGTCCTAAATGGAGTAAAATAAATAAGAAAATCTAACATTTGTAGGAATTCAACACATCACACCAAATTCAAAATATTTAATTGAAAGTGAAGGAAACATTACCTAGAATAATTCTTTTCTAGCAAATTTATGATGCAAGGCAATTGAAAGAAAGGAGGTAGAAGAGAGATTGTTACTGATTTAAACTAATTTTTTGGGAATAAAAACAAAAAGCCACATACAGATTCATCTAATACTATCATTGCTTCAGAGTTCATTATTCAGTCATTTATAAAGTTGTTTTTAATATCAAAAATCTGCATTAACACAAATACAAAAAATGAAAAGCAACATTTGAAAGATTCATTGAAGTTTAAAAGTATTTATTACTTACATAATTTTTTCAGCCTATATGTTCATCCCATTAGCAGCCAAAATTGCCATAAGTTTGTTGATATTTGCACCTTGATGAACCAATTGAGTTTTCAAATCAGACACTTCAGTCTCAAATCCACCCACTTGTGTCTTAAGATCATTTACTTGAGAGTCAGACATTTGTAGCTTTTGTTGTGTCTCTTGAAGTTCCTTTTGGACTTGTTGGGTAGCTAAATCAGATGATGTGATGCGCCTGCATGGAGGTTTTGGACCATACCCAAGGCCTTTAATGTAACCAGATCCATGGCCAAGAACCTCCAAGACTATTTCATCTGCGTTCTTCTCAGATCCTTCTTCTCTATATTGATCTCGCTTTTTTTTCATCAACTCCTATTAAAACACATGGATGTAAGAAGGTATTTATAGTTAATTACAATCATTAACATAGAAAAAGTTGTATTTAAAACAAATAGATACGAAAGTTACCCAATTCTCTTCTGCCACTTTGGATGACCAACCCTTTTTCTCTGAATGATGTGTACGTTTATACAAATCAATCCTATCACAAGGATCTCCATTTAGCTCCATTTGAGACTAGGACAGGAAAAAATGTGCCAAGAAAAATAAGGATTATGCATCAATTAAAGGTTATTAGAATGAAACTAGTACAAAAGTACACGTTTAGAACACTTACAATCTCGTGTCGACGAACAGTAAATGGCTTTCTGCCTGAAATATGTGGAGCTCTCACCTGTCTTCTATTCCCACCATTCACAAAACTTGTGTGCTATAAAAATAAGAACAAATTAGTTCCAAGAAATGTTACAAACCTATAGCTATAACCTAAACACTGAACCTTAACATTTAAACATGTTAAGTTTTTGTATTATTACCTTAAATTTAGGTGTTGCAAAATAGTCGCACAATGCTTCCCAATTTTTTTTACAAGGACAAAAAGAAGGCTTGTTATTCTTAGCCTCTACCAAAGTTGCAAACTTCTTGTAGTGCATATGTAACTTATAACGCTTTTGTCGGCTACTAGATTTCAGCCTATCAATCAAACATTGTTTCACTCCCGGAGCATCAACATTAACATCCATGTGGATCTATATATCATATTAGCATATTTTAGATGACAAGAAAAATAAAGTGATATAAGAAAAAAGTTATTAGTTTCGATCTTTACATTTATATGATCAAAGCCTGGTTCCAAACTCTTTTCCTCATCTACGTCTTTCCACCTTTTGGGAACTGGAAGGACATCTCGAGTTATCACTCCAATTTGACTTACAAGCTTTGCAGATTCATCTCCATTTATAGGTCTTCCTATAAATGGATCCACATTAATCTTCATTTTGCTCCCTGAAGTAACAAATGCCTTCATAATCCCCTTGCCCATTGTTGGACCACGACTCCTTTTCTTAGAGCTAGCTGTATAAACATTACATGCTTGTTATAATTTTTGTTTCGTATACATAAGAAATAGGATTATTAGTTACTTCAAAACTTAGTATAATTTTAAAAAAAAGAAAAAAGAGAATTCATACCTGTTTCAACACTTGTTTCAGTTGATGGGGTTTGAATGCTCTCATTTGATGGAATTTCAGGACTTTCTGTTGTTGGAGTTTCATGACTTTCAGTTGCTGGAATTTCTGGACTCTGAGTTAATGGAATTTCAAGTCTTGGAATTGCTGGAACTGTAGAGATTTGTGGCGTGGGATTAATTTCACTGGTCTGATTTTTAGTAGCATGTTCACTACTTTTAGATGAATTATTATGGGCTTCAAGTATTACAAATGGTTCCTTTTCTGTATTAGATTTCCTACCATCAGAAGCTACGTTTTCTTTGTCAAAACGTCCTTTGATACCTCTGAGAGTTATCGAATCAGCTAGCTTAGACTTACGATCAATGAGAATTTGTTTAGTCTTGTTTGCATTGCTTTTCACTTTCAGTTTGTGTCCACCTCCAGGAGCCATTTATAAAACCTGTAAGAAATTTTTTTTTAAAATTAAATCTATTAGAATTGGATTAACTAATAATAAAGATAGGATATTCAGTGAATAATTACATAGAATAGATTTTTTTGCAGAAAATATATTTTCTGCAAAATATATTTTCTGCAAAAGATAGGATATACATGTTTTAGCAGAAAATATATTTTCCTGGTGAACCTATTTTCAACTTTTTTTCAATATATATGCTTCACAGCTAAGAAATAAAAAGGATAATTTATGTATTGGCACACCTGCCAAACTAGTACATGACAAGTAAAATCTATTAAAAAATAGTACATATACTTCTGAGTTTCCAAGCTAACAAAAGCATAAAATTAAGAGGCCAATGAGCATTTGAAGGCCTTGTAAACTGCAAATTTAAGGAAACATATGTACTGCTGAAAGTGAACTTGATGGAATCTATAAATAGGTGATTGAGGAACAACTAAGCATTGTTGTCATAAAACCTCAATTTTGGTCAAAGATGCTACAAATATACATAAGCTTCCAAATTTAAGTGAACAAGCACAAATACAAGATAATCAAATACTAGTGCCATGTCAAATCCACAGCTTCAACTTATTTATTCAAATGTCCTCTTTTTCTATTTCTAAACCATATTATTCATAAATAAATAAAGCAGAACCATAAAGCTATAGTTTTGTGCCAAGTAGGGGTTGAAATTTGTAATCTTCGGGCCCCTTTTATCTCACGAGATTTTCGTAAGGTGAGGTTGCAACAATATATATTGAGATAAAGTGAGTCTCCCAACTGACGGCCTGCTAATCTACAAATATATATTGACTTTCAGCTTTATGTCACTACATAATGCAAACTAAAATTATAGCATGATCACGGGCATATATTTTTTTTCCTAGATGTTACAATGAATTCACTGATTTTTGATATGTGGTTATTGGTTAAATGAAGAGTTAAGATAAAAAGATGTGGCAATTTACAACTTTTTTCATTATTGATTTGCAATTTATTATGCTAGATATATTGCATATTCCATTATTAGAGACATTCAAAACAAGAATGTGTGTTAGTACAAGGTCTTTTACTAAGCAATGAAAGTATAATGATGAAAGAGACTACAAAATTAGGGTCAAAATGGCCAATTCAAAGAATAGTAGCTAAATTTTTTAGCTTCCTAGCCCATTATTCAGTCAAACCATGCATAATGAAGCGCACTGTCTCAGTTCACTGATGATAGTACTTATATCGGGTTAAAATGCTAAGTAAAACTTGAAATTTACATGGCCTTATTATCCTTTTGTAATAGAAATCTATCATTTAAGGAAATATATATAGATCGATCCAAACCTCCCTGTGTTTAAATTGTTAACCCGGCCCCCTGAAAACAAAAGGCTAGGCAAAAAGATGGTATGATCAGCTATGTAAGGTTCAGGCTTTGGCCGTACTATGCAATCCCTTAAAGGACCCAACTACTAAAATGTTTTTTTTTATGAATGGAACCGTTGGTGGTTATTGGTAGTCAAGCTATTGACTATTGAGTAGGTGAAATTAATTTTGGGATTAGCCTAACTTTATTACTTGATTATTAGAGTTTAAATCAGCAGAGTGGTTTTTCATTTTTAATTTTGGCAAATATCGCAACTGTCATCTTTAGGGTTGCTTTAATACTTTATTCTTAGTAGGCTGTCCAAAACAGCACTCAAAGTTACTTGACATACCACTTTTTAATTTTTCACTTTGGCTTAAGATTGAATTTTGTTTCATTCTAATAGGCTTAAACTTGCTAGTTATTATCACATGTGTCAAATATTGGTGTTACTGTCATCTGATATATTTTCAGAATCAGCTTGATAGTATTGTTGACCAAGGTCAAATAACATGTCATTAACACCATCATCTTCTTCATCATCTCCTTCAAACAAATCACTATCAATCCTATCACCCTCATTAGTATGTGGATTCCTTAAATTATTCGAACTTGATGGTTCACCATGATAAAACCATGTTGTGTACCCTGGATCTATCCCTTGCTCCAAAATATGATCTTTAACTATTTTTTGATCTTGAATTATTAAGTTCAAACAACTTATACATGGGCATCGAATGTCGTACTCTTTACCTACATGAGTTTCAACAAATTTCATAAAAGCGTTTACCCCATCAATATAAGCCTTAGACCATTTAATTGCACGCAACCAACTCTTGTCCATTTTATACCCCACAGAAGCTAGTGGATACAATAGAATGAAAACTATAGCAAAAACTAATAATGCTAAAAAGGGCCAAGATAGCAACACTATATTCTTGAACTTGCCTTGCTTGGTGATTACCGTTAAAGTTTGTAGTTTATCTTTCCTTCACAAGTCCTGCACAGTTACATTCATATATATGCACATATTAGTCACATATCCATATTACATGACATGTACAGTTATTAAACATTCACATAAGTCATATCAATATCAATATTTTGTAGTTCTATCATACTTATTCAATGATGTTGCATTTTGGATATGTTATAGACTACATACCCATCTATTTTGAAAAAATATAACCCATACCATTCGTACATTTTAAACAATTCAAAAACTCAAGCCAAACGGGCTGCCAAGCTTGCCGCAAAGCGCAGCCCTGTGGCTGCTGCTGTTGCTGGCAGCTTGCCCGGTTGCGGCGTAGCAACTTTGTTATTTTGTAACTTTTAGGTCACTTATCGGATCGTGCTCATTTTCAAATATGTTATACATGGTATATAAGACTATTTTTAAAAAATATGAGCCACCCATTTCGGGTTCGTTTGACAGTCCGAATAATACGTCAAAAGTGGGCGCACACACTAACTTTTCACTTTTTTATTTTTCGTTAAAACGCGCTCCGGCTTGGTTTAATGCCACGAGGCACTTAATTTAACTTAGTTTAGGTTGTACGAATCTATATTAGGTTTCTGCTCCGTCAAATTATGTGTTTTTAGCCAAATTAGTTCATTATGGCATTTTATCAAACATAATGAGTGCGCCTAGCTTGTGGACTGTTTTCTAAGACTTGGGGCTACATATTCAAACCATTTTCGCCAACCTTATTACTCCGCACAACCACGCTAATCTCCATGGCTCTAATTTCAGTCCACAAGCAACAATCATAGTTAATGTCATACATGAACATATATTTATAAAATAACTAACAAGCTAGTTTACTAACTTTCATTTTTTCAAGTTCTTTTGCAATATACTAACCATGTAAACATGCATTTCCATAGCCAAATCATATATCTCAAGCTACATCACGGTTAATATAATTACCTTTACCAATTTCCATAATTAACTTTACCCTAACACAGCTACCATAGATGAGAGAGCTAGAGAGGCAAGCTGAAGATTAATAGATTATCATTAACAGTTGGAAGAGCCGAAGATGACTCTGAAAATTAAAAAAATTACCTAAGAAAAATCTGGAGTCTGAAGATTGGAGGCAGCGCCGCAGCGAAAACCGAAGTTCAAAAGTTCCGAACTGAAGAGAAGACTGGAGATCAGAACAGTTGAGAAACGAGATAGAGAGGAACAGTCGAGATGGAGAGGAGGGGCGGCGGTGGGAGAGGATCAAAGCAGTCCGAGGTTGGGAGTTGGGACTTGGGAGTTGGGACTAGGAAGCAATCAAGAATTTGAGATGGAGAGAGATGCAGAGAGTTTTGATACTTTGATTTGGGAATAAATTGAAATTAAATTTACTACCTTAAAAAATTTAATGTATTTATATTATAATTTATATTCATCACAATTAATTTTTAAAAAGTTATTTATAACAAAATAGTGAACAATTTTATCCTTCACAAAAAAACTTTTGATTAATAATATATAGTGCCTAATAATTCCTTCATTAATAATTTTTTTTCTCGCAAATTTTCATCATAAATTAGCGCCAAATATCCTTCTATCACCTCAATTTTGCGAAAGAAAAAAAATTAAATTGTGAAGGATGTTTCTCTCTCTAATAACTATATTGTCACTATATTTTTTCCTTCACAGTTCCTTCGCTAGAAACACCTCATCTAATTATAGGCATTTATGACGAACCATTGTTGTCACTTATTCACTCATCTAATTAGTGACGAACGAGTCTCTCGTCATATAAAATTGGTATTTGTGACAATAAAAATTGTCATAAATTACTAATTTTTCGTCTTTAAAAAATTTGCCTCCAAAATTTCTTAAAAAAATTTGCCTCCAAATTAAATTGTGACGATATTATGTACTTTGTCACTAAATATAAGAATTTATGACGAACCATTTTTATCTCTTATCCACTCATCTAATTAGTGACGAACGAGTCTCTCGTCATATAAATTTGGTATTTGTGACAATAAAAATTGTCATAAATTATTATTTTTTCTTCTTTAAAACATTTCCCTCCAAAAAATTTCAGAAAAATTTTGCCTAAAAAAATTGTGATGAATTTGTATTTGGTGTCACTAAATGAGAACATTAATGACGAAATGACATTGTCACTAAAGTTTACAAATAATTAATGACAAGCTATTATGTTGTCATCGAAAGAAAAATTGCGTGACAATAAATAATGTCATCAATTATTACAAACATGTCACTAAAAGGTTTCCCTCCAAAATTTTGGTACGAAATTCTACCTCCAAAATAAATTGTGACGAAATTTTGTTAATCGTCATCAAATGTGCAAATTAGTGACGATATAAATGATTAATAGTAACAATATTAAAGGTCGTCACAAAAGCAAAAGTTTTAGTGACGATTATGAATTTCGTAATGATTAATTAACAAATTGTGACAAAATGTTGTGCGTGGCAAAAATATTCGTCATAAAATGTTTGATTTCTTGTAGTGTAATCTAATTATAATTACTCAATTATAATCACCTCTTAAATTATCACAAATTCATAATTAATAGTTAATTAAACTATATCATGCATTATAATTACACAAATTATAATTAATTATGCAATTATAAATTTAAAATCTATAATTAAACATGAATTTATTAAATTATAATTACATAAATTATAATTTAAATTAACATCTAATAAATCAACCTTTATTCATTATAATTTAACCAAATTAACATTTACTCATAATTATAATTATTCAAATTATAATTAAGTAATTCATATTCCAATTAAACCATTAAAATTCACAAGTTAAATACTATCTACAATATGTCAAATTTATATTAACGAAATGTTGTAGCAACTAGATACATGCTCACTGTCATAGCATAATTAAACTAGGTTCAAAAACAACACTGCACAATTAGCTAACCTTCACTACCTCTGCTCAGGCAAAGGCGCAGCTGCGCCACCCTTTCCCTTGACACCGGCGCAGCTGCGCAGGTGTCAAACATGGGAAACTCAGCAGACGCAGCTTCGCCACCTCTACCTTTGTTGCCGGCGCAGGTGCGCCGGAACGCGGGCAGAGCCAGACAGCCACGGCACCCTGCTTCACTGTTCATCCCCCACATGCCAACAATCGGCAACACACAGCAACACAGACAACGTAAAGCATACATATGCAGTAATACTCATGCTATATATATGATACTAATCACAGAATTTGTCTAACGAAAATCAAAGGTTTTAAAAACTCAATTTTGACATTTTTATAAAACTCATATTTTTCCCAAAATAATTTACTGTAAAAATTTCTCCACTAATTAAACTTATAACACATGCATTATATTCATGATTGAAGATAGCATCATAAACAATTCTAAACATGCATATTACTACATAAAATTTTCATAAGTTTTCATTCTAAAACTCAACCAAAACATATGAACTCTCAAGAACATCAATTTTCCATTAAAACATATTCTAACAACAATTTGATTTCTGAAAATCCTTTATAGCATACAATTACCAATAATAACACATGAACACAATACATATATATATAATTTATGGTTACACACTTCCATGAAACTCAACTTTTGACAAAGAATAAAATACAAGGAACATATAGATTGAGTTCTATAATAATTAGAGATTATAGATAATACCTTTTGTTAATAGATTCAAAGAGAAGGTGATGTGAGTTCAATTCTAGCAATTCTTCTTCCTCTTTTCTCTTCTCTGCTCTTCCTTTTCTCTGCTCTCTTTTCTTCTTAGTTCTTCGTTTAGACTTAGGAAAAACTAACGTAGTTTAGATATATTATAACTGATATAATATACTTATACTAATGATATATATGTAACTGCTAACTAATTAAGATATATAATAAATACATATTATTATATAAGTTATAACTATTTGAATTTGAAAACCTTAAGTCTTGTTTGGCCAAAACAACATTATTTTTAAAAACAGATTATTATTACTAAAGTCATGTTTGGTAAAATAATTTAAAATCATTTTCTTTTATTTTAACACATACTTTAATGTCATATTTTAATCAATTAAATATTAACCAACTAATTTAATCAATTAAAATTTAACATCAATAAATCACATAAATTTGCCACATAATTATAATTACTCGCTAATTATAATTCATGTAGCACTTCATCACATCTCATCTAATTTAATTATCTCAATTAAATTAGAACTATAGTATAAAATTAATATACATTAATTAAATAAATATTACACATTCATTTAATTAATATATAACACTTAATTAAATCACTCCACAAATCACATAATTTATTTATTTAATCCAATAAATAATCACATAAATATTTATTTAACTCAATAAATATTTAAAATTAAATATAAAATCTCAATCGTTACATCCAACATGTGCATGTTATATCATGAAACATATATACACATGTTAACATGTTCTTTATGCATTTTTTTGCCATACAAACACGTTCAAAGTCAGAATACAAACATGAATATAACATATCAAGGTTCCTTTTAAACTCTAAGTTTATTTCGAAAACTATAAGTCGTTTCATCAATAATGTATACTATCATAGTCATGAACATGCATGTTATATAAAGAACATATATATACGTGTTAAACCTGTCCTTCATACCTTTCTAAACCATATAAACATGTTATCACTTAGCATATTTCAGCAGAATCAGAAAACAAAAACCAAAGCATGCGCTGCGCCCTAGTACAATACTGGCGCAGCTGCGCCGGGTCTCGGCCCAGCACCAGAAAGGCTTCTACTTCGACAGAAGGCAAAGCCAAACACAGAATTCCTCTACGAATTTCATTTCAACGCAGCCACATTGCATACTAACATGTCTATAAGCTTGTATAACTCTTAGCAAGTATTTCTCAATTCAATTAACATCTAATTGAATATAATCAAGAACTTTAAAGATTTAAGAATGAGGAACATGATATGGGATTATACCTCTGCTAACTTGCTGCTATATCAACTTCTCCCTCAACTGATATCTCCCTCAATATACTAGCTCAAACTTATATTAGCTTCACTTGGAATTCTCAGCAAATGAAAAATAGAAGAAAAGGAGCTATATTTATAAGAAAACCAATAAACAGATAATGCATTTACCTCCCAAATCAAACTAACAGAAAGATTGATCACATGATGGCTAAGGAAGAGTTGGTGATTAGTTGTTGAGGATCACTATTATGCCCACTCCCCATTAAATCATTGGCCATGATTTGCTATCTATGTTTGCTTATATTGAGAAGAAAGAGTAGAGTAGAGTAGCCTTTTTTCTCATACACGTGAGAAGAAATGAGGGGTGACTTTCATTATGGGACAAGGAAATGAAGCTCAGCAATTGAGCAACATGAATTACATACCACACTTATGTTATTTTACACATACTATATACTTAAGTATATTCATATGCATATAATATATACTTGGTTATAATTTCAATTAGACTCACAATGTATGACTAATGAGGAAACAATATTATAATGTAGTAAATTCTAATTCGCACATATATAATCTATGTACATTCATCATACCGAATATAATTTAATCAGGTATTATCACATTACATTATCCCAACTCTATTATTCAATTATATTAAATTATTGAAATCATTGTTAAGTAACAATTGTTTATTAATTTTATTACATGTTAATAGGGTACACATTAATGTTCACCCACACATATTGTCACACACCCTCATGTACACGTTTAATTTATTTAATCTTAATATATAGTTCTCATATATTGTATAGTCACACTTAAGTGTCACACTACACTTTACACTTTATATAATATATGTGTAACTACTATATATTATACGTTTGATACATGCACTTAACAATTAATCGAGTAAATATAAATCTTATTATATTTATTAATCATTTACTTATTAATATTCTATTTCTCATATAATAATTAATCGATATATTATCAATTAATTACTCATAATAGTCTATCATTCATAATCGCAATATATTATTAGTTAATCAACTTAATCATAAATCTCCCCTCTTATTAATGTGGGTAATTAGTACATAGTATCCTCATGCATGCAGAAAGTACATTCCAAGTCTTACTTTTATTGTTTTGATTAATAATATTCACAGCTTATCACCTTGCACACTAGGCAATTCATATAAGCATTTCGTTAAGCTTTTCATCACTTTCATGCTCATGCCACGCAAGGCATTCTACGAGTTTATCGTAAACTCCACATTCCCTTAATTATTATAAATTTTATTTGAAGTAGCTGAGTTAACTCATCTCATAACACATAATCCATTTATATTCAAATAAATATTCATTTTCATTAATATCAATATAAATCTTTATTCAAGGAAATTCTTGGGTATTACAGTTTGCCTAAATCTATACTGAGCAGTTTCACAAGTAAGTGTATTGATCAACTTAGTAATATAATAACAAATAAAGTATCGTTCCACGAAGAATAATATATAAAATATCCCAACTACCAATTTATATTAATCCGATTTTATTTAAAGGAATACTTCCAGTGTATAAGTAATGAAATAAATTAATTACTAATTTGATAACACTAACACAAATAATTATCGAGTTCGACAACCAAGATTACAATTTTCCTCGATTGAAGTATCCAAATTTTCCTTACTCTCTATTCAATTACTTAATTATAACAAGTCACTAACCACTAATTCCCAATTAATCATCTATCCTTTTCCAACGTTAGATAATCGTATCCATTTTAATTAATTCACTATATCCTTATGTGAACAAGTAAGAATGGATCCATAAGCGCTAATTCTCATATAAGTGTTCATGTGACATGTAGGAATATTCTTATCTTACATTCAAATTGGTTATTTACTCATAACAAGAATAATTCCATCACATGTAACATATTCCTATCCAAACCCAGACTCTATTTTCCAATATCAACTAGATTATTAAATTAATTGTTAGCCAAACAATTACAACTTTAAGCACAAAAATATGATAAATAAGTTGCATATAATTGATCATAGTCAAATAAAAAATAATTCAATTAAAGACAATTATCGAGTTCTATTATAATCTTGAACAAGAATTTAGTTCATAATAAGAAAAGGAAACATCATCATATAATCGAATAATGTAATGATCGTAACGATCAAACAATCTTGTAAATGAGATTATGTGAAAAATATATAATAAAATGAGTTTTTATTAACAATTTGTGTTTTATGTAACTTATGGTCGTTAAATGATGACGCTACGAATTATGTGCGCGTTTTTGATTGTTTAGAAGGTAAATGTGGAAAATAATTTTCTCCAAAAAAGACAAAAATACTATTCAAGCTAAAAATGCAAACTCGTGTTTTTCAATTTTCAAATTACGACATATCATTTCTTCGAAAAAGGGAGATCGGTGGCGAAATCGAATTTTAAAAAAATGATTTTCGACTAACCAAGTGAATTATGAAAAGTAACTAAAAATGTTAGAAATCCTAACTAAATAAGAAAATGTCTAACTTGGATTAGTTAGACGTTAAGCCTAAGAGTTTTATGGCTTGGCTAAGAAATTTGGAATTGGCTAGGGTTGAGCCAATGTTAGGTTTGAGCCTAGGATCTGGAAGGCTTGGCTAGGGTTGGGCTAAGGGAAAACCTAAGGGTTTATGATGGCTTAGCTTAGGGTTGAGCCATGGCTCAAGTCTTAGGTTTTAACCATGGCTCAACCTACTATAACTCAAACCTTAGGGATAAACCCTAAGACTTAGAGCCAAAGCAAGATATGTTGGTGTTTATCCCATGTGGGATAAACACATGGTGACTCACCTCTTATCTAAAGCAAGATAAGGGGCATTTTGGGGCCTAATGGCCAAATTTTTGGGCAGGGGAGGAGGATTTGGTGAGTCATCTAGCTTGACTCACCACACTACGAAGTAGCAAATGATGACCAATGTTTCATTAAGTGATTTTGGCTATTAAGTGGTCATTAAATGCCTTGAGTTAGATTTAATTATGGTTTGATTAGGCTAACTCAAGCGGGGTGATTAGTAAGTTATTAAATATGAGGGGGAAGACCCTGTGTGACTTAAGTTGGTTGACCAACTTGTAAGGAAGAGAAACTAGCTTTTATATAAGCCATATCCAAAGTATCATTTAATCACTTTTTAAAAACAAGCTAAGTTTTAGAGAGAAAGAAAAGAGAGCAAGAGCAACATAGAGGGAAAAAGAGAAAAAGGGGCGGATCAAAGGGGGAAGAAGAGTAATGATCAAAGCTAATCTGAGCTCAAGAAAAAAGAAGAACTAAGAAGGTAAGAACACTAAAACCACTTACTTCATCTCTTTTCTTTAAACGCTTTCTAGCTTTTTAGAGAAGTGCCTTGTTGGTGGTTGTGTTTATGTGATGATAAATCATAGAAGGATTTTGGAGAGATAAGGTTTATGGGTTTTACATATGTTAAAACACCCTAAACATACATGTCAAGTAAATCAAAGAATAAAAGTTAAGCCCAAGCATGAGGATGGATAACAAGTTGATTAAGGGACTTTAAACGGACATTATATGTGTTTGTGTATATGTTGTGGTATGATTTTAATAGATGACATCATGGCTAAGTTGTGGAAATATTCCAAGTGGAATGGAGGAAAAATGTCATAACGAAGTTATGGCAAAATTTTCTGGAAAAGGTG